>JAOXOE010000848.1:9322329-9348374 GCA_028565055.1 Phoeniculus purpureus | reverse complement strand
CCAGGAGGATCTGCTCCATGATCTTACCAGGCACAGAGGTGAGACTGACTGGCCTGTAGTTCCCTGGCTCCTCCTTCATACCCTTTTTGAAAATAGGAGTTATGTTTCCCCTTTTGCAGTCAGTGGGGACTTTGCCAGATTGCCGTGACTTTTGGAATATAATAGACAGGGGTTTAGCAACTTCATCTGCTTGTTGGAGCTTTAACTTAATTTTCTTACGTAGTTTGGTTGTGTTTTGACCTGTGAAAGAACTATAAGTATGATGCTAAATCATCCAGTTTGACAATGTAGTCTTAAAAAGATAACTTCCTACAACCTTAAAAGAGGTGATTTTACCACTCTACTCTTGTGAAACCTCATTTGAAATACTATGTCCAGCTCTGGGGTCCTCAGTACGAAAAGCACATTAACCTTTGGATTTAGATTGGATACAAGGAAGACATTTTTTATTATGAGGGTAGTAAAACACTGGAACAGGTTGCCCAGGGAGGTGGCAGAGGCCCCATCCCTAGAGATATTCAAGGTCAGGCAGGATGAAGTGAGCCTCTGGGCAGCCTGATCTAGTTAAAGATGTCACTGCTTGCTGCAGGGGGATTGGACTTGCTGAGCTTCAAAGGTGCCTTCCAGCCCAACGCATTCTGTGAACCCTAAGAAATTTGTTTAAGGGGTGAGATCCCAGCTGACAAAAACAGGGAGAGAAAGACAAATGTAAGCACTTTTTTTTTTAATCTGGTCTGTTGCTGGTAGCATGCCACAAACAGCTTCTTGCTAGCTGGTGGTTAAGTGTTCTCTGGGAAAGCACTGCGAGATGTTATGTGATTGTAAGGTATTTTGAGGGGGCGTTGAGTTGTGGCTGTACAGATACAAGGAACGTAGTCAGAGAAAGGCTTCTCTAGTTCTGAAAAAAACACTGTGTTTGTGATCGTACTTTTTGTTGGATAAACTAAGGGATCTCGAAGGAGAGAAGTCTTTTAAGTTGTTAAAGTTATGTCTGTGAATATTTCTCCTGTTACAGGTTCGTTGCTGGGAAGTTCAAGATAATGGACAGACAATTCCAAAGGCTCAGCAGATGCACACAGGGCCTGTACTAGATGGCTGCTGGAGTGATGTATGTTCCTATTTAAAAATAGACAGTTTTTACCAAAACCTTGAAGAAGCTGGTGTGTAGTTTCCAGACAGTCCTGAGTGCCACATGTAGATGTGGTTGTTAGTGTAAATGTGTGCCAAGTATGGCCTAATGAAATAGAGTGCTGTGGGGATAATAATGTATTTCAAGCCACATAGTAGCCAGCAGAGTTTTCTCTTTTACAACATACAGTTCTAAATACATTTCCATTCTTATGTTTATTCTTTGTGTTGCATGTGTATGTTACATGAATGTTTTATGCTATTACTAGAAGAGAGTAAGACTTGACAGTTTTGTAACAGATACTGTGTGACAGATACACTTAATCTTGACTTTATTCTTGCTTTTTAGGATGGGAGTAAAGTGTTTACTGCTTCCTGTGATAAAACTGCCAAAATGTGGGATCTCAACAGTAATCAAGCTATTCAGATTGCACAAGTAAGCAAGTTCCAAGCTATTTTTATTAAAAGCTTTTTTTACTAGCAATTAAGTTAATGTTGAGTGCTTCTGAAGTAGGGAACAGTATGTGAAGGAGAGGTTGGGTTTTAGTTATCTGAGATAATGAAATGCACATGAATCAGGAGACCTGCAGTCAAAGTCATTTGAATAACCTATGCAGATGTTGCCCCTGCTTTGCTTGAAACAGGTCTTTCCGTTGCTGCTGTGATCTCGGTAAGTCACCCTGCTGTATTACACAGCAAGTACAGGACAGCCAGGGGATCAGGGCCAGCTGGCGCAGCCAGCAGATGTTTTTGAAGGATGGATCTTGCTTGACTAACCTGATGTTCTGTGACCACGTGGCCCCACCTAATGGATGAAGGGAAGACTGTGGATGTTGTTTACCTAGACTTCAGTAAAGCATCTTGACACAGTGTCCCACAGCCTTCTCCTAGAGAAGCTGGTGGGTCATGGCTCAGACAGGTGGACTCTTCACTGTGTTAAAAAACTGGCTACATGGCTGAGCCCAGGATGTTGAGTTGAATGAAGTTAAATTGCGTTGAGAGCTGGTCACAAGCTATTCCCCAGGGCTCAGTACTAGGGCCAGTCTTGTTTAACATCTTTATCAATGACCCGTATGAGGGGATTGAGTGCGCTCTTTGCAATTTGTATTTCTGCTGAGACCATCTCCCTATACAGGGTGACTTAATTGTGGTTCTTTGTGTTAAGAATGGCTTTTTTTCTATGTGGGTGATTCTATAGCGCTAAACACCACAATAACATCATGACCAACCTTTATCCAGACTGCTGTTACTAAAATGATGAATCACTTACCTTGAATGGATAAAAATGAAAATATGAAAAATTTGAGGCACATAAACAAGAACTGTGCACTGGTACCTTACTAAATGCACGTGTGCTTGTCTTTGTTTTCCAGCATGATGCTCCTGTGAAGACCATCCATTGGATTAAGGCACCAAATTATAGCTGTGTAATGACAGGAAGCTGGGATAAAACGTTGAAGGTATGATTTTGTCCTGAACAAATGGGCACAAAGCATCTTGCTAATCTGTATATGAAAGCCCTTTTTAAAGTAGCGTTGCTTCACTGAGACCTGCAGTATTCTGACTGTAGACAAGAATGAAAGAACTTGATACCAGTTCCATTCTCTCTAGTAGAGTTATTTAAATGATGTGTCCTCTACTCCAAGTGTAAGTTTGTTAATTTTTCTGTTTCCATCAGTTCTGGGATACCCGTTCACCAACTCCTATGATGACGTTGCAGCTCCCTGAAAGATGTTACTGTGCAGATGTGGTAAGCCATGATACCCAGTAAACTGGTGGCAGCTAGGTGACTGAGAGTGTGAATAAACTGGCAGTCTTTGAGGCTTCTGTAGGTTAGCACTAAACACCCAACTGTTAATGTGGAATCATAGAATAGTATCCAAACTCTGTGTGATTTTAGCATAAAACTTAAATAGATCTCTTGATCAGGCTCTGGAAAATAGGTATTTGCAGCATAAAAAACCGCGCTTTTTATCCTCACAGAATGTTACAGGTTGGAAGGGACCTCGAAAGATCATCTAAATCCAACCCCCACTGCTGGAGCAGGGCAAGCCTACAGCACTTGGTGTACCCAGTCTGTCTCACATCCAAGTACAAACCAGGCCCCACTCTACTTAGCTAATTCAACATTCCATCTCTATGTCCCTTCACCCACTTACCCCTTCCTTGTAATATCACAACTGCAAGTTGGTGCTCAGACTGACCTACTCTCTTGAGCATGCACTGCCACTGTTAAGTTTCACATTTAAGGGTCAACTAATAATTAGATGATTTATGGTGTGTTTAGTTTCTCAGTGGCACAGAAGAGCTGGTTTGTTTTGTTCAAGGATGTGTTTACAAATGAACTGTGTTCTGTCTCTTCCCTCTGCTGAAAAGAGTCTAATTTATTTAACTTCCTCGGGCTTTTCTGTGAAATAAGGAGTACCCACTGCCAAGCTGTTCATACAAGTGTCTTCTCTTTTCTGCCCTGTTTTACAACCTTATCTAGGTTCATCCTATGGCTGCTGTGGCCACTGCAGAAAGGGGTTTGATAGTTTATCAGTTGGAGAATCAGCCTTCTGAGTTTAGAAGAATAGAATCTCCACTTAAACACCAGGTAAGTGATATTTCTCACAAGGGTATTTTTATAGATCGTGGAAATTCAGGGCTTGCCATTTTTTTGCTGAAGCCAACAGTGTCTTAAAACTGAACTCTTTTGTCTTGGTATGGCGCATGTGCTGGTTTGGTATTGATCTGTTGCTGATCTTCATAAGGATTAAAAATCATAGAATCATAGACTCATTCAGGTTGGCAAAGACCCTTGGGATCATTGAGTCCAACCATCAATCCTACTCTACAAGTTCACTCCTAAACCAGATCCCCCAACACTACATCCAAGTATCTTTTAAACTCATCCAGGGATGGTGACTCAAATGCCACCCTGGGCAGCCCATTCCAGTGCTTGACTGCTCTTCCTGTGAAGACTTTTTTCTTAATGTCCCATCTAAGCCTGCCCTGTTGGAGCTTGAAATTGTCAAGGCTGTGGCCCAAGTAGAATTAGACCTATCTTTTGACCTTCTGTGTGGTTTTGCTTTACTTTGTGTTGATGAGTGTGATATCTTGTGTCCCCGTGGAAAGCAGATAGCATTCAGAAAATCTTTCCCTCTGGCTTCTGTCTAAAATCCTCTGTATCTTTCTCAAATTTAGCATCGCTGTGTTGCTATTTTTAAAGACAAAGTGAACAAACCTACCGGCTTTGCCCTTGGAAGTATTGAAGGAAGAGTCGCTATTCATTATATCAACCCCCCCAATCCGTAAGTATCATTTACTAAAACATCTGTTCTTTATCACTCAGTTCACAGTAAGGAAAGTAGGAAAAAAACCCTTTTTCTTTTTTTGCTTCCCTCAGTGCAAAAGATAATTTCACTTTCAAATGTCATCGCTCCAATGGAACAAACACATCAGCACCTCAGGATATCTATGCTGTAAGTATTCAGCATGTACCACAAGGTCACTTATACAGGGCAATATACACGCATAGTGTAAAACTGGCTGTGAATTGTTTGTTCTCCTTGAGCTTTTATCCTGCCTGAGGTTAGACATATCCTTAAACAACAGCCATAGTCACATGTTAAGAGGAAAGACAAATGTTTGTGCTTCCCTTAAAATAAACACCAGATTCACCATTAAATCCTCCTGGTGGATATGACACTTGTTAATTTTGCTGGTATTGAAGCAATATCTAATCTCTCTCTGTAATGGGTTTATGCGTGAAATTTTAGGGGATTCTTTCCTTGTTGCCTTGGTTGGTGTTTTGGGGTTATTTTTGTTTGTTTTCCAGAGAACACCTCTGAAAACATGAAAAAACCCAAACAAAGCAACCTGCACCTAGTTGAAAAAATCTTTCCTTTGTATTTACTCTCTCAGGATTCAGCACGTGTATTGTGAGTGCTCCCATGTGTGGTGTTTTACATAGCATGTTTAATGATTCTGCAGGTAAACGGCATAGCATTTCATCCTGTCCATGGTACTCTTGCAACAGTAGGATCTGATGGTAGATTCAGCTTTTGGGATAAAGACGCACGAACGAAGCTAAAAACATCAGAGCAACTTGACCAGCCAATATCTGCTTGTTGTTTCAACCATAACGGCAATATATTTGCCTACGCTTCCAGTTACGATTGGTCAAAGGTAAAAATGTTCAGACTCGTATTCATACCTGCAGTTGGCTTGAGACCGTCCTTTTCACATCATGGTTGTTACTGTTCTTTAGAAATAGGAGCTGAGTTCTTCTGTTTTGACAGGCATTGTAGACACCTGATGAAATCTAGAACCCAAGCACCATGTTCTTTAGTTCGTGGCTTCATTGGGCTAAGATTGCTGACCAGTGCTGTTTTGCAAATGTGGCTCAGGTTTATTCTGGATTTGCAGAGGCAAAGAGCTGTGTCTGTGGTTATAAACATGTAAACCAGCATTCAAAAGCTGTGTCCTAAGTTCTCAGTACCAGTCAGTGCAGCTGCTGGTAGCACTTATTTATGCTTTTCTTTTCCAAACTCGACTCAACAATAAATGATACAGAAGCTGCCCTGCTCCTTAAGCTGTGAAGAAGTCTTGATTCTCTATGTATTGTGATTTACTGGGATTCTCTTGCAAGGTTGAAATGCAACCAGTTTTAATAGAATAGCAGCTTCTCAGTCATAGGACAAGGGGCAGTGGGTGTAAGCTGGAACATAGGAGGTTCCGCATCAATATGAGAAGGAACTTCACGGTGAGAGTGACAGAGCACTGGAATGAGCTGACCAGGAAGGTTGCAGAGTCTCCTTCTCTGGAGATGTTTAGAACCCACCTGGATATGTTCCTGTGTGACTTGATCTAGGTGATCTTGCTGTGGCAGGGGGATTGGACTGGATGATCTTTTGAGGTCCCTTCCAATCCCTAATGTTCTGTGATGTGTAACTTTCCTTTTAGAATTAGTGCTTTAAAATTTGGGGATCATATTCTTTGTGGCTTTGACTGAAATGTATGTGAAATCACACAGACAAATGCCACAAAGAGAGCAATGTTTTCATTTTCTGCATTGCATTTAGTCTTCTGGATCCCACCTAAGTAAAGATAACCTGGTTAGACACTAGGGCGAATGAAGTCTGTTCAAAATGCATGGGTACACTGTAGTAGCAGATACTTATAGAGGTATCTTTTAAGGTCTTTAAACCAGTATTAAATACTAAAACCAGTAGGTACTAATTTTCCTTTCTAGAACTATGGTGCCAAGTGGAATTGGTCATTTTCAAGTTGCATGTTGGAGCCTAATAGCTTTATTAATGTTTACTCTCCCTGATTTGAATACTTGAGTATCAAGTCATATGTATGCAAATAATGTCCATATGCAAATGAGCATATTTGCATCTTCTACAAGGGAACAAGTACTTTTGCAGTTGCATGTAGAACTTGGGCTTCACTTAGAAAAAAAATCAGTTTGTATTTCCTATTTTTGAAATGAAACAAAGTGAAACTCATTGGCCAGTAAAGCTTTAGTTTGTTCTCTGCCTAGAATGACACTACAGAAAATCATATTGAGTACTCAGGCTGTGTCTATAAAGTAGAACTTAGAGAGCTGTGGTCCCTTAAGTTTTACTTTGTATGCACTGTTCTTGTCAGTACTGGTTCTAGTCACAGAATCACAGAACATTAGGGATTGGAAGGAACTCCAAAGATCATCTAGTCCAGACCCTCTACCACAGCAGGATCACGTAGATCAAGTCGCACAGGAACTCTAACCCACCAATGTCCAATATCTAGTCTTAATAAATCAAAACTAAGGGAATGTTTATATTTTTATGTTTTAAGGTAATGCTGATATTTCTCTTTTGAAAAGAGTAAATACAGATGATTTTTCTTTTCAGGGTCATGAATTTTATAATCCACAAAAGAAAAACTACATTTTTCTGCGAAACGCAGCAGAAGAGTTAAAGCCTAGGAATAAGAAGTAGTGAGTATGAGTCCGCCTTGTGTTACTCCACTGTTTTTCTGATGTTTCTGCCACTACTCCACTGCTCTTCTGCCACTTGTGCCCTGTTGCACCACAGTTCAGTCCGCTCTGGATCACCAGTGTTAGGCAGGAACTGTAACAATTACACTCGGTGTGCTTTGATTTGCTGGAGAAGAATTTTTTGAATTAGATATTCCAATGTGTCTAAGAGAGAGAGGCTGGTGTCTGTGTGACTTAACTATTGCTTGTTCCACAGCAATAATGAAATTGCAGCAAAATCGAAACTGGATTAGACATTCCTGCTTTAGAAGTGGAACTGTTTGTATCTATGGATTTATTTTATTAGTACTATAGTAAAAGACATTAATTACAATAGTTCTGGAGAAGTTGTATAAAAACTGTATTTTTTGTAAGTACTTGAAGAGTTGCGAGTAGGTCTTCTCAAAGGAGGCTTGTTATTCCTTATTATTCAGGGGTTCTTTTTGACTTCTCATATGGAAATCTCGTCTGTGTCAGGAAGAAATGCCTTGCAAATTGTTTTCCCTCGATTTTTGAATTAATTTAGTAGGTATGTAAGTGGCCAACAGCAGTGACAGCAACTCAAGACAGAAGATGGGCACCATGTAAATTCTGTTTTGTGTCTTTTTTTTTACGCTCCGGCAATGGACAGACTTCTGAGTCAACAATATTCATAATTATTCTAGTTCTGAAGGAGAAACTGTCAGTTGTGCCAAGCGGTGTTAGAGTTCAGTAATGTGAGCAGACCATTAGAGGGTTTGTTTTTTGTTCATGACCAAACCAATGTGTGCAAAATACTTGTGGCCTAAACTGCTTTAAAACTTACAGCTTTTAGAGTTAAAAGTTGGTTCCTTCACATCTCTCTTAATGTGTTTTTGTCCCTTAACAGGGGTTTCTGGACTGAATAATTTTTGTATTAACTAGAAAGTAGCCCTGGTGAATTTCATCCTGATCAGAAATGCTGTGAAGCAGAACAAGTGGGTCTCTTTCTGACTTGAATCTACCGCTGTTTACTTTTAATTAGCCAGTCGTATACATGCCAAAGTTTTCTTTTAAGGGGTGACTTAACTGTTGCTTTATTTGATAATGGCTAAATAAAAACAGAGGGGCGCATGTATAGAAATACCTGTCATGTTGTATAATTTCTCTTGGAAAGTGTACGGTGTAACACTTACGGTTTATGGATTCATGCTATGTTTCAAATAAAATTTTTATTAAATGCTTTTTTATATTCAATTCACTTGTATTATAATAACATGAGCAAGGTGGCGTGCTTCACTACTTAAAGCTGCTTCTTGTCCTGTCACTGGAATTCAGACGTTTTCTGAAAGTGATTTCTGCTACTCGCTTGAGCTGGAAGTCTAGTGCTTTTACCAAATGCATTTGATGCTTTGGCATCAAAGAATCAAGAGGACTAGTGTAAAGCCCTTTGTTTTGTGACATAGCAAGGATTCGATTAATTCACAACAGCTAAACACTTGACAATTTGTCTTCAGTAATGAGTCCTACTGTCTTCAAACTCTTTGTGTCCAGTTCTGGGCCCCTCAGTTCAAGAGGGACACAGAACTGCTGGAGAGAGTCCAGTGCAGAGCCACAAAGATGATGAATGAAGTGGAGCACCTCCCTGATGAGGAAAGGCTGAGGGAGCTGGGTCTGTTGGGCTTGGAGAAAAGGAGACTGAGGGGTGACCTCATTAATGTCTATCAATATGTGAAGGGTGGGTGTCAGGAGGATGGAGCCAGGCCCTTCTCAGTGTCGTCTAATGATAGGACAAGGGGCAATGGATGTGAGCTGGAACACAGGAAGTTCCACATCAATATGAGAAGGAACTTCTTCCCATTGAGGGTGACAGAGCCCTGGAAGGGGCTGCCCAGGGGGTTGTGGAGTCTCCTTCTCTGGAGATGTTTAAAACCCACCTGGATGTGTTCGTGTGCATCTTGGTCTAGGTGGTCCTGCTGTGGCAGGGGGATTGGACTGGCTGATCTTTTGAGTTCCCTTCCAGTCCCTAATATTCTGTGATTCTGTGTGATGCATTTAACTTTCTTCCTTCTTTCCTTACTCAGCATGAGCTCCACAAGTCCTGCTTCTTAGACCTGTATGAGACCGTGAGTGGTTATGCTAGTGAAAGTAGCACATTGATTTTTAAGTGTGGTGAGCAGGTATAGCTTGGGCTGGCATCTGTTTCCCATACAAGTTTGACTGAAGCAGTGCTAATTATCTGGGAGTCCTCTAAGCCTTGCTTGCCTGCTCTGTCATTGAGTCTCAGACTGCAAGTGGTGCCAAGCTGCTTCCTGTAAGCATGCACTCTGTAGGAACTTGCATGTGAGCCCTGCCCCAATGTTTTCAAACCAAATGAACGTTAACACTAAAATATTTGAACATTGAGATCCATTGAGACATTTCAGGATCGCGCCCGAGGCATTGGTATCGTGCAGCTAATGTTTTCCGCTGATAAGGCGCGTGCATCCTCTTGCTGGGAGCGCTGAGCTGAGGTAAAAACTGTGTCACAGGAACAGCAATTGAACCACCTGCTCAGCTGCTTACTCAGAGTTGTTAGAGATAAAACTGATACTTAGCTCAGGAAGGAGAAGGCTGTTTGGAGCCGTGACAGCGTAACAGCCCGCTTCCTCTGGCAGTCACGGGTGCCATCTTTCAGCATTGTCATGTGGGTGTGGGCTTCAAGGTCAGCTTCTGTCTGTAATCAGCCCACATGAGTAGTCTCAGTCTCCTGCGCTTACTTCATCAGTTCAAGCACTTGTACTTTCTCCTGTGCTTCCACTTCTTTTAGTTGGAGTAGCTGTAAACACAGGCAAGTTTTCCTCTCTAGCTTCCTGCAAACTGCTCGTTGTTACAAGTGTGAGCTGAAGTTTATTCCCTTGCGTTTAGATACAGTTGTCTCATGTAGCTTTGTTGTGATTTTGACATACTGGTGTCATGTTGCTGGTTTTCCTTTTTTCTCTTTCCCTTGTATTTTTGTGGCTGGATAGAAAACAGCAAGTCCAGGCTCATAGTTGAGGTCCGAATGCATTTCAGAAATACAGTGGCAGAACTGCTTTCTGCTGAGGCGCTTCAAACTAAAGTAGCATAGAATCATAGAACCTCCTGGGTTGGAAGGAACCTCCAAACGTCATCTAGTCCAGTCCCCTTGCAGTGAGCAGGGACATCCTCAACTAGATCAGGGTGCCCAGAGCCTTGTCCAGCCTCACCTTGAATATCTCCAGGGAGGGGGCCTCAACTCCCTCCCTGGGCAACCTCTTCCAGTGTTCAACCCCCCTCCTGCTAACGAACTTCTTCCTAACATCCCATTCAGTCTGCCCTTCTCTAACATCATGCTTCGTATCTTTGATACCTGATATGAAGGAAAAAATTACACTTACTCCATTGTAAAGAGTTTTGACAGTAGATGAGTGAAACGAGAAACTACTGATTATGCTTATCTGTGATCTCTATTGCTTTGGTTTGCACAGAGTTTTTCACTTGCTGTTTAAACTACAACCAAGTTGACATCAGCAAAATATCATTTTAGCTTGTCAGCGTGTTTCATCTAGTGTTTGTGAAGCTTTGTCACTGTTTACTTTCCTATTCCTTCTCATTATCCTGATAACATACCCTGTCTGCCAGCTCAGAGAGCTCCCATACCTTAATGTCTGAGTGAGGTTACCATAGACTTCATCCTGTTGCAGAAACACTTCTCTGAAGAAGCAGCAGCCTTAACCTATTTGAATGGTCGGCAAAGATGTGTTTAACAATGACTCATGACTGAATTTGGAGAGACAGCTCGCCTTCCCTCGTGAGGTTTGTAATCTCTCCATTCCATCAGTCTTTTCTGAGAAGTGTCAGTCTGCCTCGTCTTAGGTCAGTCTGAAGGCACGTACCTCTGATTTGATCTGTCTTGGTCGCTGTGTGCTCCTGCTCCCTTGAGGAGGCTGCTGTCTTTGTCCTGCAGGTAGACAGACCCACCCTCCTTGTTGGATGAAGCCTTTGACAGTTCCAGCCTTATCAGGTTGCTTATGCTGCGAAGTCTCTTCTGGCCTGTGGTAGGAAGTTGTTCTCCACTCTACTTCTCCTGAGCTTGAACCGGGTTAACCTTGTGAGTTTTTCTCAGGTTTCCTTGGGGAAAGCCAACAGTTTTTCTTCTGAGCATCTATTTGCAGCAGCAAGTATAAGGCACAGTGGGAGTTTTTGGCAAGCTGCTGTAGAACTTTCTGATCTCAGTGAAAGATGGTAAGTAATTCATGAATGCATTGATAAACAATCTCCAAAGGTAGGGGTTCTTTCTGATTCCTAGGGGAGTATCTTGGCATGCTTCTGTTCCTGCACTGTGTTCGGTGACATTGTTCCTAAAGTGGTACCAGAGATGCCGGTATGCTAGGAGAGTCAGTGCTAGGCAAATACTTCAGTTGCGAAGGGACAGGCTTTCTGCAAAGTTTCCCTTCAGGGCTCACTTTCCTCTTTTATAAAGTCTGCCAGTGCAGAGGAGCCAGAAGAAATCACACTGAAGAGGTTCTTCCTACAACTTTGCAGTGGAGGATCCTGCCAATAAGCCAACCCCTACAAATGCATCCAACAGATGTGTCTCTTGTGTCCCTCAGGCCTCTTCAAGCAGTTTGCTCCTCCAAAACACAGCACAGATACTCACCTGGATTCCCACAAGGTCAAAGCAACACAGATTAGGGATTTTTCTCCTGCCCTTGGTTGGTGAAGTGTTGCTGTGATGGAGCTTGTGATATGCATAGGTGGAGGAGAAAGGGTTTCTTCCACATGCCAGTGCATGCTGTTTGGGCAGGATAGCAGCTGCCTGCTATTCAGGGAAGAGTTCTGGAAAAATAAAAACCGCAGCTCTCTGGTTTGCTGTCTTCAGAAGAAAAGCTGGTCATCAGCCTTTGTCACTGAAGATCCGTTGCTGCATAGTCCCTTTAATCAGTAAGGGACAGTGCTTCCATCCTTACTGTGACTGTGTGTATCATGCAGCTATTCAAACTTGCAGAGGGGCATGGCTACCACGGCTGTTTAAAATGCCTCTTCGCTTGCACTGTCTTGTAGTGATGAGGAATCTGCCCACTATCTGGTTCTTGTTTTCCATTTGCTCTTTTTTAAATCAGTGCCCACATGGTATGAAGGGTCCTTTTTGCTTTCAATAGAGGATTGGTGATACTCATCTTCTGGCCGTTTCAGAAAAATGTGGTGAGTTGGTTTCTTTTATTAATTACAAACACCAAGTCATATCAGGAGGTGATTAGTTCTGGTACTTGGGTCAGAGGGACTTGTCTATGCCCATACTTGCTTAGCACTGACTTCTTTCCTGGAGATAGTTTGAGGTCATACCAGGGTTGGTCTGGACAAGTTCTGGCAAAGATTCATTCTTAGCTGTTGACCTGCTCATGCAACTCAGCCTTTGTGTTGCTAACTGTTGGGAATGGGTAGAGCAAAGGGATCTCTAGGAGCACTGCGTGTACTTAGCCCATGAAATCAGCTGGATAAATCCGGGAAAGCAATTGCATGTGCAATAAATGCGTTTCCTTGGGACACAGCACATCTTTTGTCTGCTTATCACAGTTACATCATGCAGTGAGAAAGTGCTACAGTACATGGCCTTCTCTCAATGCTGTAGTAGACAAGCTGCTTCCTTGGGCCAGAGAAGTTAGTCTTTAAAAACTGGTATGTGATTCAGAAAAAAACCGTGTCGATTTGGATTCTTTCTTTAGCCCTCACTACTAGTGATTAAATTTGCACAGTACTAACATGTGTGAACTTCTAGTAAAGATTTTATTCTCAGCTTTTCTCAGGAGACCAGAATGTGTTTGACGAGAACGTTTGAGATCACTGCAGCTTGTGTTGACACCATTTCATTGTGTTGAATACATGACATGATCTGAGTTGTGAGGATGGAATTGTCTGGATGTGAGATGTGACTTCATAAGGTAGAGGACCAGATAGAAGCAGGATAGAACATTAATAGAACAAATGTCTTGATACCTTACTTGTAAGTTAAGCAGATTCCTGCCTGTAAGTTTTGGCTTCTTGTGGTCTTTTTCCCTAGCAAAAATAGGAAATTTCTTAAAAAGCAGAGATTTCAAAACTCAAACCCTCATGGTTTGAGGGAAGCAGTTAGTTAAAGTGATGACGTTAGCCTTTAACGGAGCATCTCAGTCTGGAACCGGCAGCGTGTAGCACAGAAGGATTGTCACTCACACTCTCTAGGAAAACTCAGAGGATGATCTCAAGGACTCCTAAGAGAATATTGTAAAGCACCTGTAATCTTATTGAAAATCACTTTGGTTGTCTCTCATGCGGAGTGTACCTTGATCTTACTGAGTTTTGAAAGCTAGCTGGGAAGTTTCTGAGCTTTTTATTTAGTGTTATAGTGAAATCTCCAGGTGACTAAAGGTTTTTTATAGGACAGCCAATCATTGTGGTTCAAGTCACAGAATCACAGAACATTAGGGATTGGAAGTGACCTTGAAAGATCATCGAGTCCAGTCCCCTTGCCACAGCAGGATCACCTAGACCAAGTCACACAGGAACATGGCCAGGTGGGTTTTAAACATCTCCGGAGAAGGAGACTTCACAGGCCCCTTGGGCAGCTAGTTCCAGTGCTCTGTAACCCTTACTGGGAAGAAGTTCCTTCTCAGATTGATGTGGGACAAGTCAACTGAAATATCTGCATGTAGGTTTCTCTGTGGTTTTGGCTTCTTAAATAGCTGCTTGCTTGATCCTTTAATCCTAGATATTTTCTAAAACTGATTAAGAATGCAAAGCTTTTTTATTAATACTTGTGATATATCTGTAGGATAGCAGTGGCTATTTTCAAACATGGAGACTGTTAAAACACAAAATGCAGGACAAGTAGTAGTACATTGGTTCATCACTTGTTTAAGGTGGACAGGCACATTTTCCTTGTTAGTGTTTCTACTGCAAAAGGGTGAAACTTTCTTACAACGATGTTTGAGAAGGAAACACTTTCTTCAGGGTGACCATGAGCCAGCAATGTGCCCTTGTGGCCAAGAAGGCCAATGGCATCCTGGAGTGGATCAGAATGGTGGTGGTTAGCAGATCAAGAGAGGTTGTTCATCTCCTCTACTCTGCTCTGGTGAGACCGCATCTGGAATATTCTTGTTCTGGGCCCCTCAGTTCAAGAAGGACAAAGAACTGCTGGAGAGAGTCCAACGCAAAGCCACGAGGATCATGAAGGGAGTAGAACACCTCCCTTATCAGGAGAGGCTGAGGGAGCTGGGTCTCTTGAGCTTGGAGACAAGGAGACTGAGGGGTGACCTCATTAATGTCTATCAATATGTGAAGAGTGGGTGTCAGGAGGATGGAGCCAGGCTCTGCTCAGTGGCATCTAGGATAGGACAAGGGGAAATGGGTGCAAGCTGGAACATAGGAGGTTCCACATCAATTTGAGAAGGAACTTCTTCCCTATGAGGGTGACAGAGCCCTGAAAGGGGCTGCCCAGTTGGGTTATGGAGTCTCCTTCTCTGGAGACGTTTAAGATCCACCTGGATGTGTTCCTGTGCGACTTGGTCTAGGTGATCCTGCTGTTGCAGGGGGATTGGAGTGGACGATCTTTCAAGGTCCCTTCGAATCCCTAATGTTCTGTGATTCTGTGTGATTCAGTCAAACAGGTAAAAAAATGTACTGAGTGAACAATTCCCTCTCTTAGAGATTGTTCTGTTATGTTGTGTTGTTGTACTGAGAGATCTGTAGAAAACCAGCTTGAAAAAGTTAAAGTTAATAGAACACCCTGCAGCTTCCAGTATTGGAGTTGATTTGGATGTGATTGTAGGAACTTCTTGTCTGAAGTCATCAATCCAAAGGCTGTGGAAGACTATTGGGTTGTCTGCAAGTTCACAAATATGTCTGAGCTTTAGACCAATAATTCCACTCTTGCACTAAGAAGCTGTTATTGGTGAAACTTCTATTGAACGAGAGTTCCCTATAAAATGTTTAGGCTTCTTCAGGGTTGTTTGGTTTAGATGTTCGTTAAATAATGTGTGTGCATATAAATAATGTCTGTATTCATACATACACCTCTGTGTGTGTGTGTGTTTCGATGGTTGTGGCTGCATTGCCAGGTTGTCTCTTTATAGGGTTCTTAAATTCCTTTCTCTAGCAGTTGAAATGGAGTCCTGTTGCCTCTGGAGGACTTGAGACTGAGGAAACTTGCATGGGCTAAATGGAAAGTAGGATGGTGATTACAGCTCACTTTGTATTTTGATTTCGCTTAATTAACAGTCTGAGATACAGTCAGGCGGTTGGGTATTTGAATGTTGCCACTGTTACAGTTTAATCACAGGAGCCTGCTGAGACTACTCATGTATTTCCTCCTTCACATGCATAGAAATGTTAGTGGAAGCTGTTCTGCGCATTCAGCTATGAACAGAAAAAAACCCTAAATGTAGTAAATGCAATTGTCATTGTCACTCAGTAATTCCAAAAGGGAAAGAACCCAAAAGCTCTCTTTAATCTGTGAAATGACCGTGTAGTGTGGATTTATTGCTGTCGTTACAGAGCAACAACTGGATAAGGGAAAATGTATTGATATTTCATTTTAAAAATTGTTAATGCTTCTCAGGCGGAGCAGTCGTGTTTAAAAAACATCTGCAGATGATCAGTGTCACAGAACCACAGAATCGCAGAACATTAGGGATTGGAAGGGACCTCGAAATGCTACATTAGCATGATTGAATTGATTGTCTTTCTGTTGAAGTTGAAAGTAGAGCAACGTTTTGGAAATGGGTTTTTGAAAATGTAAAATGTAGTCTGTTGATGATTTGGTTCCCCTCACACAAATTAACTTGGACGCTCGGCAGGGACTCTGTTTACTCTGGCATAAGAACAAGCATAGGGCAGACCTTCCTGGTCTCAAAAACCTGGTGATGGTAAGAGGCCTCTGCAGTGTTCCCAGCCAGCTGAATGCCTGAGGTATTTTGCCATACAGGAAATCAATTGCAGCTGAGTGTGTGCTGTCTCCACTCCCAAGTATATAAACAGGCCTTATGGTGATATAAAAAAAAGGAAGAAAAAAAATCCAGTCTTAGGTTCAATAGCTTTGTGAAAGTTCAGAACAAGAACGTTTGATGTTTGGTTTCTGTGGATTTTTTACTGTCGCCTTTGGCTGAGTCCATAGCACAGAAATAGCCAAGAAGGAGAGGTAAATTAATCTTGGGGTCTTCTAGAACGGGCAAACAGAAAGCAGTGGCTTGGGGAAATGATAAAAGAGCTATCTTTGTTCAGTTCCTGGTTGATGTTGCAGACAGTGTTCTGAAGCTGGGATGGGTTGTGCGTTGAGCAAAGGAAATGAGTTCTTTCCCTTGCTAAACCAAGGATCCTGCATTCTTTAGGCTTCAGGGTAGGTTAATGAATTTTGCTAGAAAAAAGCTGTGTTGCAGCTGTATCTCAAGAGCTGCTTTTGTGAACAGTGTTTTCCTTCGGATATTTCCCATTCTTTGTTGACCTTGTGAAAATATCAAAATCAGATGCAGGTACCAGACAGATCTCAAAGTGACTCATAGCTCTGGTTTACTTTTAATAGCTAGAGCTTTGTCCTTCAGTTGCTCACCAGGAAAGTGAGGGCTGATCTGGACTGAGGTTTCCAGGCATTGAAGATAATTAAGTTCAAAACCAGTGCTAACCAATTCTAGAAGGAGTATGGCCTGAAGCTTTCTGAGTTGCAAGCTTGGGAACCCGGCAGCACTTCCCTGCTCTGCCACAGACTTACAACACAGCTGTAGACAAACTGTCTGATCTAGATCTTTAAATATAGGTAGGTAGGCAGAGGTGGTAAGACTCTTAATGGGATTTTTGGAATCACATTAGTCTCTAATTCCTATTCAAAACCTGACCCTTTAGCCTACCTGAACAGGATTCAGCCTGTGCTATGTTTTGTGCAGCTACTCTTTAAGGCAGGATGGGCAGGTAGAACAGTGAACGTGACTTTGAGGGCGTCAGCCGGGGCGAGTGTAGACCCCCTCGCGATGAGCTGCTTAGTTGGGCTCCCTTTTACCTGTTCTTTAATGCCAGAATTTCTACCCTCCTTTCTGCAGAGTGCCAGTGATTCAACAGAGGAGAGAAAAAGGAACTCCACTTTGCCTAACCTAACAGTGATTTCTTTGGTGAGTGCTGTACCATGTATATTATTTAATTGTTTTGTTAACTTTTTGTTTGGAATTTGGTGGATTAGTGTTGTGGCTTAATTTTATTTGTTCTTTTTAATAGGAGATGGTGTTTGTTGTGCCTCTGTCTGAGGTGATTACCATAAGGTGTTGAGTGAATGCATCTCTCATTAACCATGATGCTGCTCAGTATGCAAATCCGCAACTGGTCACTGCCCTGTGTGGGCCTGAAATACTGGTTAGCTAAGACAGTGAGGTTTCTTGATTTTTCTAGGATTTTATGCTAATTAAATTCAAATTTTGGGGGGCCTAAGCAGTTAGGGGATGTTGTCTTCAATTTTAGCAGCTTTTCCTGTAAACAACGTTTTGCTAAAGCTTTTTTTGGTTGCTTGATTCAATCCTTTTGGGGGTAGAAGTGGAGGATTCACAGAGAAAAAATAGTGTCTCCATGGGACTGGGGAGATCTGAGACTTCTATGTTCTCCTGGGATTTCCTGTATTGCTATACGTGATTCTGAGAAGAAATTGATCTTCTGTAGAGTTTGGTTTGGGTTTTCTAGGGGTTCCATAGGAAAGGGAGTTGTAGCCAGGAAAATCTAACTTGAGTGTAATAAGGGTCCTTTCTGACCCAAAGCATCACCGCGTCTGGAATATTGTGTCCAGTTCTGGGCACCTGAGTTCAAGAAGGACACAGAACTGCTGAAGAAAGTTCAGCGCACAGCCACAAAGATGATGGAGCAGAACACCTCCCTGATGAGGAAAGGCTGAGGGAGCTGGGTCTCTTGAGCTTGGAGAAAAGGAGACTGAGGAGTGACCTCATTAATGTTATAAATATGTGAAGGGTGGGTGTCAGGAGGATGGAGCCAGGCTCTGCTCAGTGGCGTCTACTGATAGGACAAGGGTCAATGGGTGTAAGATGGCACATAGAAGGCTCCACATCACTATGAGAAGGAACTTCTTCCCAGTGAGGGTGACAGAGCACTGGAATGGGCTGCCTAGGTGGGTTGTGGAGTCTCCTTCTCTGGAGATGTTTAAAACCCGCCTGGATGTGTTCCTGTGCAGCTTGGTCTAGGTGATCCCGCTGTGGTGGAGGGATCGGACTAGATGATCTTTTGAGGTCCCTTCCAATCCCTAATGTTCTGTGATTCTGTGATTTGGTGACACAGATCCAGGCATTTGCCTGAAGGGCTCTCAGAAGACAACAGAAGAAGCTAGAAGACAGCAGCTTCTTAAAGCACAGCAATTCAACTGCTTCCAGTCATCTAGAAGCGATCTCCAGGATGCAAGTCACGGCTGAGCATCTTCAGTTTATTTCTGAACAAGAAATAACATTAGAAAAAGAACAAGAAATAACAATCCAAACATGATCTGAACAAAAGAACATTTGCTTCTGCAGAGGCAGACATAACCTGATTATGTAGAGGAGGGGGGATATTTTGGAGAAATGCATATTTGAACAGCATACGAGAGGTGAATTCAACTTGTTTTAAAGATGTTTGAAACTGTTCATCTTGCTGGAGAGATTTCAGTGGCTTATTACGTTCCACTGTGTGTCTTTGTGTAGGAGCCAGTCATTTCAGAACGTTGTAGTGAAAGCAGCACTAAGGCTACACTCAGCCTACTCATTCCAGAGCACTGTTTTTATTTGTTTTGTAGGTTTGTGGATTGATGAGGTGGTGGGATGAAGTTTATCGTTGTTGGATTGTTTCTTAAACTACCAGTTAAAGCTGGGACAAGTGGGTATTTTCTTTTCTATCCATGAACTCCGCTGGTTTTGGATAACTAACATTGCAAAGCCAAACAAAAACCTCCCACCCCTCCAGGGTCTAAATCTGGGATTTGACTTGTAAGAGCATTTTATGGAAGAGGATGGAGACAACAGCAACTGCAGTAAGTTGACTGGAAGATGCTCCCAGCCCATAGCCCAACAGCATCAATAGTCCTGAAATCTGAACAGGGAGCTACAGTTTTTCTGTTGCACGTGGAGCACGTGGAAGGCCCAGGGGTGAACTCACTTTGCCCAAGGTAATGAGATGGGCAGTGATGAAAGATGGACTTATTCTTCAGGACTGGAGCGAGTGCAGAGGAGGGCAACAAAGCTGGTGAAGGGCCTAGAGAATCAATCTCATGAGGAGAGATTGAGAGAGTTGAGGCTGTTTAGTTTGAGGAAGATAAGGCTGAGGGAAGACCTCATGGCTCTCTACAACTGTCTGAAAGGACATTGCAGAGATGTTGGTGCTGGTCTCTTCTCATTAGCAATAGAACCAGAGGGAAGGGCTTCAAGCTTCAACAGGGGAGGTTTAGACTGGCCATCAGGAGGAAATTCTTCACAGAGAGAGTGGTCAGGCACTGGAATGGTCTGCCCAGGGTGATGGTTGAGTCCCCATCCCTGGATGAGTTTAAAAGACTCTTAGATATAGTGTTAGAAGATCTGGTTTAGGGGTGAACTCGTAGAGCAGAGTTAATGGTTGGGCTCCATGATCCCAAGGGTCTTTCCCAACCTGAATGATTCTGTGATTCCATGTGAGTCATGACCACATCTGAGTTGGGAAAATTGGGTAAATCACAGTAAGAATTAGCCTAATCTGGGAAATCTTGGCTGAAGAGCACACAGAATCTGCCTTGAAGCCAAATCACAACATGAAAGACTCCTTTCTGCTTCCATACACATAATTAATAATTAATTATTGAAGACTAATTAATCCATTAAAGTTGACAGTTTTAGTGGAAATTAGGAGTCATTTTGCTTGTACTTTGAAGTGTGTCTCATCCTCTTTATCTTCAGTGCTTTTTTCACTGAGGCTGAAGGATGTTCCCAGCTAGACCTTTCATATCACACCCCTCTCCAGAGAGCATGGAGCAGTGGATATTCTCTGGTCCAAGTCCCCGCATTCGCACAGATCTCTGTCATTATAACAGTCCTGTTTCTGTGCTTTTTTCACATTAGGGATTGGAAGAGACCTCGAAAGATCATCCAGTCCAATCCCCCTGCCAGAGCAAGACTTTGTGTGTGTGTGTGTGTGTGCACCATCTCTCTCAAAAACAGTTCAGGCATCTCCATCTTGGGCAGCCCAGTTCCACACCTGCACAGGGGTGCCAGCTGTCGTCAGTACCAATTTCTGTCCCTCATTAGTGAGGCTGAGCTACATAGGATTGCCACAACTTCAAAATCCATCACATCCAGCAATTTCCTAAGAGGTTATTTCGTGGTAAGGAAGCTGTTTCCCTGCCTTTCCCAGCAAACAGCTACAACTGTTCATTTACAATGATCACTTTAAGTCTCTTCTACGCCAGCTTACTTGTGACTGCAGTCCTGATCCCTGCCTGGGTGACCCCCAAAGCATAAGACTCTCCCTGGATATGGGCAAACACGACGATAGCTTTGACTTAGTGGGATATCCGACATTTTCTGCATGAACCAGCCTTTTCCCCACTGGACACAGACAAACACACGTTCACCTGCAAGTAGCAGAGGACAATTTTCATAACTCACGGTGTTCTTCCCCTTCAGAACCTGAGCTATTTTATTTTGGTCTATTATTCTGGGAGCTAACCTCACTTTTTGCCTGCTCGCATTTGCAGTCCAACGTCAGCGCCGATGATTTCCACAGCGGTGAGTCATATTGCATACCGAATCATATTAAATCATTATATTGTGACTCAGAGATGAAAGGGAGTCACTTGCCTTTCAGTGGGGTACTGACTTCTCAGGCAGCAAGGGGGTTGAAAAAGGTCTGTTCATAACTTTCTTTCAACTTCGGTTAAATCATTAGCATGTATAAAAAATTCTTGCACTGGCTGTTAGTACAGGCGTAAAAACTCCTGCCTTGAGCTAACCCATGTCCATGTTTGTCTTGTATTGGAGACTCCAGAACTGGATGCAGAACTCCAGGTGAGGTCTCAGAAGAGCAGGGTAGAGCTGAAAAATCCTATCCCTGATGATCTTGAAGGTCTTTTCCGACCTTGTGGCTTTTGTGGTTGATTATCAACTTAAAGCCTACTCTTAGGACAACTGTGCTTACAGTAGGTTAGAAAACAATTCTGCCACACCATGACATTGTTTTATGATGCTGTGTTTTTCATGCCATGCCTGCAGAGATATGCAGCACCCATATCACCAGAGTACTCATCAATATGGTCTCAGCAGCCACAGCTGTTTCAAACCCATCTTTCAAACGCTAAATGTGATTCACTGTCTGATCAACACATGCCTTTTGTGGGTAGAACACAACTCCGAGGATAAAGAGTTCAACAAGACGTACGAGGCTGATCTGTCTGCATTGCTCAAATGATGTCTCAGCAACACACACAGCCTGAAAATTCTCATCTCTTAAGCACTTGTTCCCGGATTCAAAGGAAATGTTGCTGTGTTTCGAAGACTGTAAATGAAGCTGTCACCCTTTGATCCAATGATCAGGTCCAGGAATCAGGTTAAATAAATGTCTCAGTTAATGAGCTAACAAGACAAAACAAAGCAAGGAGAGTTCAAAAGCACTTATAAAGGCAGGGGCAAAAGCAAAGACTGGTTTGATTCATGATGAGGATGATGGAGTGCTGGAACAGGCTGCCCAGGAAGGTTTTGGAGTCTCCTTCTCTGGAGATGTTTAAGACCCACCTGGATATGTTCCTGTGCGACTTGGTCTAGGTGATCCTTCTGTGGCAGGGGTGATTGGACTGGATGATCTTTCAAGGTCCCTTCCAATCCCCAATGTTCTGTGATTAACAAGGTCTGACCAGTAAATGCAATTTTTAAATAAGATTCCACGTCAAGGTGCACCGGATTATTTGCTGCATGGTGGACAGAGTCAGACACAGCTGGGATAGTCAGGATCACAGAACCACACAGAATATTAGGGATTGGAAGGGACCCCAAAAGATCATCTAGTCCAATCCCCCTGCCAAAGCAGGATCACCTAGATCAAGATGCAGAAGTTGCTTCAGGCAAAAACAATTCAGAGGAGCTAGTGCTTTCTTTGACTGAACTCTCCTCCACCCGATATCCACTGTGTAGAAAAACTGACTTGCTTTGTGCACAGGACTTGGAACAGCCAGTGAAATGCACAGTGAAAGTGATATTGAAACAAAAAAATGGAAATAGAAAAAAACCCGTTGTTTATTCAGATTTTACATTGCTTTACTTTTCCCTTGTTAATCAGGAGTGAACCAGTGCTAAGTGTGGAAACTAGTGCAGATGTACGGAGGGCACGTGAGCTGTTAGGGCCAGAGGTCCTAATACCAGTAATAACCCCAGTAGAGAGCTCCTAATTATAGCTCTTGTTCCGTGCTAGCTAGGAACAGAAACCACGGAGAACCTTGCAAGAAATTGCAAAATTTCCCAATTAGCCTTGCAGACCTGTGGAACTTGACTTTTAAAATGACTTTTGAATAAGTGCCTGTGGACATCCAGACCTGCAAAGCTCACTGTGTCACTAGGAGCTGGCACCAGGGTTATAAATCTCCTCCCACTTTCATTTTCTAAGCTACAAAACAATGTAAATGTAATGCAATTTCTTAAATTCGTTGGTTAAGAGGTCAGTAAATTTCTTTTTCTTCCTTTCAACCATATTCCATCCTGTGTTTGACTTCAAATCTGCCAAGTTCACATTCACTCTACCAAAACCCGCATCTGCAATAAATAATAACGCGGTAGATTTATTAGTTTCATTGACTTGCATTACCAGAGTCATTGATCTCTCATCATCTGGGGCCTTTTGATTGGTTATCTTTTCTTTATTTAATAAATCTTCAATTTATTACTTTTTTTGTCAAATGGAATTTTTAAACAGGTGAAGACTACCTCACAGAATCACAAAAACCAACTTCATTTCCAAGGCAAACCTCAAAGAGAATCACAGCACATCAGGGATTTGAAGGGACCTCGAAAGATCATCCAGCCCAATACCCCCACCACAGCAGGATCACCTAGACCAAGTCACACAGGAGCACATCCAGGTAGGTTTTAATTATCTCCAGAGAAGGAGACTCCATAATCCCCCTGGGCAGCCTCTTCCAGTGCTCTGTCACCTTCATCATGAAGAATCTTTTTGTCATGTTGATGTGGAATCTCCTCTGTTCCAGCTTACACCCATTGCCCCTTGTCCTATCACCAGATGACACTGAGCAGAGCCTGGCTCCATCTTCCTGACACCCACCCTTCACATATTTATAAATATTAATGAGGTCACCCCTCAGTCTCCTTTTCTCCAAGCTCAAGAGACTCAGCTCCCTCAGCCTTTCATCATCAGGGAGATGTTACACTCCCTTCATCATCTTTGTGGCTCTGGATGGTCTTTCGATGTTCCTTCCAAGCCCTAATGTTCTGTGATTCTCTCTCACTGGCCAGTATTTTATCATACTTCTATCTAGTTTCAGTTTACAGAAAACCATTTAATAGCAGATGACCCACTTAGGCTGAAACTAGGAAAATAAGTTTACTTTTGGTGTTCAAATGGAAAATTACAAGTTTAGACTCCAAGATTTCAGGTTTCCTAAACATATTCATTAAGTACATTAATATTTACCTCTTAAACTTTTCTTCCTGCCAATACATCCCACAGGACAATCAATCCTCAGAATAGAAACAACCAAAAACTAGATGATCTTTCGAGGTCCCTTCCAATCCCTAATGTTCTGCAACTCTCTGAAAAAAAACCCCCATTAACCTTCTAAAAACAAGAGAGGTGAAAGGAATATGTTAACAGGGGAAAAAAGAGTACAGTTTACAGAATGAGAACCAAATCCTGCATTTCTATTTTATCACTCAATCAGAAAATTTAAGATTAGGGAGAAAAAAAGAGGACGAGCCATCATTTTTTTTTAAGCTGTATCTTGCACACATGATAAAATTCTTCCTGTTATCATTAGGTAATGAACGGGTGCAGAATGGTCATTTTGTATTGTGCAGTACCAGCACGTACAGTGCAGCAACAGTGAGCAGGAAATTTCAGCAAACTAATTTTGTATCACAAACCTGGTGAGATGAAGTCGCTCTGTTGCACTTCTGTAGCATAATCACAGGTGGCCTTATGTAGTGCTAGATCACTACGAAAATGTTTCTGCTCTTCTTATTTCATCAGGAAAATCAGGTGTCGTGATGGCAGCAGGAATCTCATTCACAGAATCATAGAATCACAGAACATTAGGGATTGGAAGTGACCTCAAAAGATCATCCAGTGCAATCCCTCAGCCACAGCAGGATCATGTAGCTCAAGTCCTGTGCATAGAACTTTACCCCAGCAGTGAAATATCAGTTATAAGTTATCCCATTGGAGCACAGTGTTTGGGCATTAAAAAAAATGGTTGGAAAGTTGTGATCTAAGAAAAAAAAGGTTTAAAGATGTCACGTAAAAGCTCAAAGGCAATGAAGAATTTCTCGTTTTTCCACAAGCATCCCTAGTTCTGGCGTTCATGGAATACATCTCCCTGCACCAGCAATAGATATGGGGGGGGGTACATGTGTACCGTGTATATGAACGTGCACACCACGTACTGCAGCAGAATATCACCGACATGAATAGGCCCACTGTGATGCCTGTGGATTATAGCATTGAATGGACTTACATATTGGAACAAGCTGCTCAGGGAGGTGCTGGAGTCACCATCCCTGGAGGTGTTTAAAAACCAAGTAGCTAGTGCACTTGAGGCCATGGTCTAGGTGTTAGGGAGATATTGGGCTGAGGGCTGGACTTGCTGACCCTGGAGGTCCTTTCCAGCCAGGATGATTGTATGCAAGTAGAATATATGTAAGGAAGACGAGATGGTGATTGTAAAACATATTCTAGCTAGTCTTAATTCTTAGTTATTCTTAGCGTTAGCTATTCTTAGCCTAAGACTATTCTTAGCTGCAAAATGAGGATTTTTTAAAGATCTTTGTCCCAGGGGAACAGTTTGAACGATGTAGGCTGAAGGAGGCACAAAACCTCTCCAACCTGTGGGCAGATAGAGCTGCCAGGTCGCAGGCTCTTTGAAGGAATTAAGGAAAATGCAGTTTGCTGAGCTGATTGACAGCACCGGAACGAGAAGCAGCAGCAACAGCAGCACACATGTGCCGGGCTGGATGCCAGGCTGCGATGCTTTTTGCTGCTCTCAGCCTAATTTTGCCTGTGGTGTATCCCGAAAGAAACTTCCCAACGCTATATCCTCTTAGGACAGCCGCAGCGGCACTTTCCCACCGCTCCCTGGAGACCGAGGGGAGGGAAGGAGGCGGGGAGGGGGTTTGCCGGCCCCGCACGTGTGGGAAGGCCGGGTATGGGGTTTCCTGAGCGGAGAAACGCCCCGGCCACCGCCACTCAGAGCCGTTGCCGCCTGCACCGAGCCCCGTAAGTCTCTTACACGGCACCGGGGAGGCGGGGGTGGTCGGAGGAAGACCCGTAGTGGGGGTTCTGCGTCAGGCTCGAAGGCGGCTCTCGCCCCCCACGCCCGAACCAGGCGAGGGGCTCTGGATTGCAGCTGGGGGCTTTGACCCACCGCCTCCGAGGGGGTTACCAGGGGTTATTCCCGGGATATGGGAGCAGGTCGGAGACTTTCCTACTGCTTTTAAAGCCCGTCGCGGGGGAGGCACCGCTGCCGTTTTCCTGTTGTCCCCGGTGGACCCTGGACACCTCCCAGAGCCCGGTGCTGCAGCTGGGGAGGGTGCGTGTGTGAGACCCCCCAGAGCCCGGTGCTGCAGCTGGGGAGGGTGCGTGTGTGAGACCCCCCAGAGCCCGGTGCTGCAGCTGGGGAGGGTGCGTGTGTGAGACCCCCCAGAGCCCGGTGCTGCAGCTGGGGAGGGTGCGTGTGTGAGACCCCCCAGAGCCCGGTGCTGCAGCTGGGGAGGGT
>JAOXOE010000848.1:9310538-9322229 GCA_028565055.1 Phoeniculus purpureus | reverse complement strand
CTAGGTGATCCTGCTGTGGCAGGGGGATTGGACTAGATGATCTTTCAAGGTCCCTTCCAGTCCCTAATATTCTGTGATTCTATAGCCTACTGGTCAAGTAACTTCAGACTCTTGATGGTGTTCATCAGTTTTTGCGGTGTATTTCTTGTTTGGTATAGTTGAGAACATACGTATCTGTATAGATATATATGCTGCTGTTTAGAGATGCTCTTTTCAGGGTTTTATTTCTGAAGTTAAGCTTTTTCTGCTGTTTTACATTACTTCACACTCATGAAGTATTTGTGCCCTGTAAGATACGGGAGAGTTCCTAGCAGTTACATCAATAGCTGGTCATTTGCTCCAACATTTATGTTGGTGTTATTCAATTCTATTTTTAAAGCTGGTGATTGTTACACTCTAGCCTTTGGCTGTTACTACATTTTTCCAGTCTTCTCAGGTAAATGCTGCTAAGCAGATTGCAGGCTAAAGGTTAAATGTGTGTAATCATGAAGAAATTATTTTAAAAATTTCTTTTAAATTTCTTTAAAAAAAAATCTTAGAACTTGTGTGCAGAGCTCCCACTGCTGTAAACAAGAATGGAATGTATCATCTGTTTCTTGTTCAAAAATCTTATTTCTTTGTTTAAATACTTCATAGTGTGAGTGAGGGGTGAGAAAATAGATTCACTAGTTCAACAGTTGCATTTCTGCTAGATCCAGTGGAGATGCACCAACTTAGCATCCACCTAAGTCTGCCCAAAGTATATTTTCATTACAAAGCTAGCGGTGCTCAGTATCTCTTGTTTGGTAATGGAATTCTTTATTAATAATGTGGAGTACTGATTGTCCTGTTGGAAACCCGCCTGGATTATGTTCCTGTGCGACTTGGTCTAAGTGGTCCTGCTGTGGCAGGGGAATTGGACTAGATGATCTTTCGAGGTCCCTTCCAATCCCTCATGTTCTGTGATTCTGTGAGTAAATCTGTCAGCAAGGTTCAGAGTTCAGTCATCACATTAATTGTTCAGACTGATTTTCGAGGGCATATTTTCCATTACATTGCTCTCCATGTTAGATACAGTCATTTGGGAAGGCACAGTCAAACCTGAATTTGCTTTTTCCATTACCCAGGTTCAGAGAATGCGTTGACAACCCCTGGAATTACTGCAAGGTTCTCTTGTACAGCTGTATCCCTTCAAGCATCAAATATATAGCAAGAGCTTATTCACCCATGAGTATTAGCACACATTCTCAAAATGTATGAATGTGCTATTCTGTGGCAGTTACCTGTCAAGCAAACTTGAGGCAGAGTGTAAAATTCTAACAAGAATGCTGTCTTGTCCCAATCAATTAGAGAAAACAAAGGGAGTTACTCATGTTTGTGGATTCAAATGGTTGAATTAAACCATAGGTCCACAAAAAAGTCGAGCTTACTAAAGTTAAGAGATGCCATCCTGAACGAGTGGAGAAAAGGGAACAGAAAACAGGTAACTTTTAGATCACTATCTGGTACTGCAGTGATGTCAGGTATAGTCTATTGCCTCCTCATTTTTCAGCTCCTCAGAGTCTTGGTATCTTGAGCCATCTTCCCAGTCACTCTCTTAGCATAGTCAACTCCATGGATGGCGGGGGGAGATGGAGGTTATGAGGGTGACAGCATTTTATCCCTTGCTGCAGGAGGCATTAACTTGAACCCCTGACATGGGTAACTTAGTGATTTTGGGACTTGGACAAAACCGTCGGGAGGCAAGGCTGTTCCTTTGGTGTGCCCCTGGGATGCCACAGCTTAGGCTCCCTTTGCAAAAGCCTGTTTCGGCCAGCTGCAGTGGCTTGGCCTTGGAAGCTGCACCCACTTTCCCTGCTCTTCTCTCTGCTCATAATTGTTTGAGCTATTTTGCCTGGTGTCAGTCAGAGTGAGATCTATGTGAAGCTAACCTTAGGAATGCTAGATTTATAAAACAACTCAATTTTTTTAGAAAGTTTGTTGTGAATGTTTCTATCTCATTGCAGATAAACAGTCTTTGGCATGAAGAGCTACTCAGCTGAGCCCTCCCAAAATGGGGACGTTTCATAAACATTTCAACATCTGCTGTTGCAGCCTTCCTCCTGCTACTCTCACCTGTCAGTATTGTGTGTTGGTTTCATAAAGACTGTTTTGGAAAATGAAGCGATTAACAAAAAAGTTTGTCTGCTGAAGCCTTTCACAAGTGAAAGCAGGGCGGGCACAATGGCAGGCACTCAGGCATAGTATCTGAGTTTACCATCTGTCAGATGAAACGCAATAGCTGAGTCGGTGAGTACTCCAGCCCAGCTCCTGAGCTAGGAAAACAGATTAGTTTCTCTCCAGAGAAGCACAGATTTGGGACAGAGGTGGTGTTAGGTGTATGTGGGAAATTCCAGTAAAACTATTGCTTAGACCTGGTTCAATTTATTTGTGATTAAGTGCTGTTCACAGGTGAGGTGTTTGGGCACCTGTCCGTCCACAGTAAGGAATTACACCAAACCAGTCTCAAAAGGCTTGTTCTCTCTGGTCTTTGAAATAATAGAAGCCACTTATTTCTCATTTTCTCTTCTGCTGTGACTTGTTTGTAGAGATGAACCAGGACAAAACAAAATGTTAATGTTCATGCTGCTTTTACATCTCTGGATTTACTGGCTAAGAATCATTTCCATTCTGGGGTTTTTGATGGGGATTCAAGGTTACCAGCCAAGTGACAATCTTTGCTTAGATACAGTGTTGGGGGAGATGGTTTAGGGGTGAACGTGTAGAGTAGGGTTGATGGGTGGACTTGATGATCCCAAGGGTCTTTGCCAGCCTGCATGATTCTATGATCCTAATAGTCATCAATCGCTGCAACACAAAATAACAAATTCAGAACAAGTTCAGAACAAAAACAACTCCCTAGTATTTTCTACACTAGTAACTGCAGTGTGCACAAGGTGCTCAGTGTGTGTTTAACGCTGTTGCTGTAGATCTCCAGTTATGCCAGGAGATGGCAGCGTTGATGGCATCTTTAGCGAAGCTTTCCCTACACGCTTGGCTCTGCTGAAGTTCTCTGGTGGTTACCAGTTACCAAAGTTACTGGCGAACTCCCCAAATACTCGGAGGATGGGTGAAGATACGTACGAGATGGAAATACTTTCTGTTGTGCGGGGCTGTACATGATATCTGTCAGTGTAAGCCGAGAGCTGCTCAGAGAGACATTTGAGCAGCAGCCATCTGGCTGCCTTTAGCCACCTAGCAGGTGCTAAAGGTAGTGGTAGCGTGTTTGGGAAACAGGCATCTAAGGAGTTTAGAATTGGGAGAGGGTGAAGCTGAGCAAATTAGCAAATGAGCTGGACTGTTGCCTTCCAGTGGTCTAATTAACTCTTCTTTCTAGGCTGAATCGCAGAACATTAGGGATTGGAAAAGATCATCTAGTCCAATCCTCCCACCACAGTCTTAGTATCTTAGACTCCTGCTATAAATTTTAAAACTGCTAAGCAATTCCAGGGCTGTTTTTCTTTCTAAACTGGATTTTTTAAAGAAAGAAAGAAAAATCCCAATACAATACTAAAACCCAAACAGGTCCAGTCAGTGATTAGCAACCTCAAACAAAGGTACTTTTTTCCCTTAAAAATTGAAAATGAAATGTCTTTAAATTTTCATTTTCAAGGCCAGAAAATGTGCAAAACAGTGAAGGGGAGAAATAGTCTGGAATGCTACAACTTGAATATATTTTAAAGTTCTTTGTTTACCCCTAGTAGCTGTTTTGTCCCTGGGCTGTATCTGAGTAGTAGTTCCTGGTACCGTGGTTTAGCCTGACTAACACCTAACAGACAGCCCTTCAGTATGACTGAATGCATTGCATATTCATTCCCTTTCCTTCATTATCAGGCCCCAAAGGTCCTGTGAACCAGGGACACCAAACCAATTTCTTCTCATGCTCCCTGCTGGTCTCAAGACTCCTAGGCAGCAGGCTGATTGCTCCCCTCCTTGCATGGCCTTGCAGGTCACAGGCACCTGGCCAGCCTGGCACTGTTGATGACCCTATCACAGGATTGGGAAGCATAACAGCACACACAGCACCTTCTGTAAAATCAAGCACTTAGAAGCTTTAAGTGGGGAACCTGGACTCAAACTGCTGCTGGACAATGAGACCTGTGACCCCACTATGGCCAGGGATGCCTCACTGTCATCTGCTGCTTCTGGGGAGTGAGTGTCTTGTGTTCTTTTCGAGCTTAGATTGTGATTGTTACAGTGATGCAGCAAACCATATCCTGAGATCTGACCATCTGTGGGGCATCCAGGTGATAAGAAATTATACATCAGGGTGTATTATAAATCCTGCATTATAACTCTACCTATAGATTGTACTATATTGATTCTACTTGTAGAAATCCTGTGCCAGCTGAGCTGTAGCTCTGTGCTATACTAATGATAATGTTCTGTTAAGAAAATAAAGCTTTTAACTTACTACAGTCTAGTGGTGTCCTCGTTCTCTGTAAAGGCATGTCTCTGCCCCATTAGTGCTGGGTGTCAGGCACAATTTAAAAGGAAACACCCTCCAGTCATATCCACGTTGACAGGATGCTGTCTGTGCACACCTCACCAGGCTGCGAGCTGGAGTTAGTAGGACTGTGTATTTCATCCTACCTACAGCTCGTGTTCAAAGAGCTGAGAGCCATCTGTTCTTCTTTCCAGGTAAGCTCTGGATTCTATACAGGCAGTACAGAGCCCATCCTCCCGCTCTCCGCAATACGACAGCCACTTAAAGTGTGGAAACTGCTGTTACTCTTCCCTTGCCAGGTCAGAATAAACGGAGCTACACAAGCTGGCTGGCTGTGAGGGTTTCAGCAGACAGATGCTGGTACTTGCTTTGTGTGGTGTGTTCTGTGTACACACGGAGCAGCCTGTGTTCCCAAGAGTCCACAGCAGGAAGAGAGCTGGTGAGAATCCAGCTGCTGCAGTGGCGCTCTGGGACATCGCAGCTAAGAGTGTTATGAATTAGAAGTGGCAGCGACCTGTCTGCAGCGCTCGTGTGGGTCCTGCTAGGTGCACAGCAGCAGGGACAAGCCCAGGGCTGGAATCAAGCTTCTGGATGTCTACTGCAGCTTGACCAGGCCCATTCTGCAAACACAACCGCAAGTCCTGCATATATTTGTACCATTTACCTGCTTCTGAAATGCAGGCAGTGCTACAGGAGGCGAAAGGAATTCACACTGTTCAGGACTTGCTTGTAAGATATTTGGAGACCAAGAGAGTACCGTGAGGAGGCACCCACACAGGACAGAGCAATTCCAAATGCTTGTGTTGCATCAGTTCTGCAAATACTTAGTGTTACAGTGCATAAAGGATGCGATGCCTGTCGACGTTAGCTTTGGAAAGAGAGACTGTTTTCTGGTGAATAATTACCCAGTGAATATATTCGGTTTGAAGAGATTCTTCAATAATTTAGCAGGCGTGTGCCAGGTAATATAGGCGCTTTTGTCTCACTAGTGGCATAGATCTTCAATCATGTGTAACTCAATCTCTGGCTTTATGTATTCAAGGAAGTGTTTCGTACAGCTCCAGTATCGAGTGCCACTGAAAGCCGGCCCAGATAAAAGATTAAGGCAGTGCTCTTAGCGCTGAATAGGGACAGTTCACCCTTTGCTGTCCGGTCTGTCTTTTGCAGGCAGTAACCTTTCATGCCCGTGAAGTCTGTACATGCTGGGGTGCTGCAGTGAGTTAGCTGTAGTAACAGAACAGTGTCAAATCCCCAGATCAGCTAAGTCTCTCCTTACTTTCTGGTGTATTAACAAATGCTTTGTGGTTTGATACTGAATGCAGGACCACCTAGACCAAGTCGCACAGGAACATATCCGAGATGGTTTTAAACATCTCCAGAGAAAGAGACTCCACAACCCCACCCTGGGCAGCCCGTTCCAGCACCTGTGAAGAAGTTCCTTCTCATATTGATGTGGAATCTCTTATGTTCCAGCTCACAGCCATTGCCCCCTGTCCTATCATTAGATGACATTGAGAAGAGCCTGGCTCCATCCTCCTGACACCCACCCTTCATATATTTATAAGTTGGACTAGATGATCTTTCGAGGTCCTTTCCAATCCCTAACGTTCTGTGAATCTGTGTGAATCCGTGCTTTTTGTCCTTGTTTCCTAACTGCAAAGCGTCAGTGCCGCATTCTTTGGTTTTCTGGACCAGGTAAGGAGGAGAAGAGTAATGCTCCATTCCTGGAAACACCGTGAGGCAAAACTCAAGTAATGGATTTTCTTCACCCAAAGAGCTTAGTCACAGTTGTGCCACCTCCCAGAAAGGTGTAAGATCAAATGTCCTTTTCTGAGCCACTGTGAACTGGCTCAGTTGCCTTCCTGTGCTGACCCACAGTACAACTGCTAAGCTACAACAAAGGCAGATATGTTTTGTTTAGAATAGACCATGATTATTGTCCTCAGGAAAGTGCAGAGATAATACAGCAGCTCCAACGATTCTCAAATGACTAAAACCCAGAGTTCAAATACAATCTTCTTTCCTTCAGAAGGACAGCTGTCTGCCATGCTCCTGCTGTGACACAGAGCAGGGTTTATATGGACTCAAAAGGGCAGATATCGCTTACGGACAGGTAATTGCTTTCAGCAGATATCTGACTCTTTTCCTTGGAGGTCTCATTTTCTGCATAATGTTAGTTCATGGTCTAAAGCAGCAGGGCTGCAGACAGTAATTGGTCGCTTATGAGTGAGTGTTTAATTTATGAAAGAGTTCCTATATATTTGTAAAAAAACCTTTACATCTGTTGAATGTTGTCAGACCTCAAACACTAGTTCGTAGCAGTCAGAAGCACACTCACCGCACTAAAATGGGTTTTCAGAAAGATGGGAGATGCTTATTAAAAGAGAATGGCTTAGCGAAACCTGTCTCATTGAGGTCTTCTCCTGTCGAGGCTTTGCTCAGTCTTAGCTGGGTGATGCAGTTTGAGTGACTCTGTAATGATGACCTATGTTTTCCACAATGGCTTAGGTTGTCAAGACCATCATCTGAGCCCCTTTCCTGGGAGGTTCTGCTAGAAGCAGTGGGGAAATTACAGAGGAAATGAACTCCCCAAACTATTCTGAACACGACTGGGCCCAGGGAAAGCTTGCCCAACAGTAAATTCTCTACTGTGGAGCTGTCTGAGAACCTACTTGCTGCTGTCTTCTTACTAGGCTTCCTTATTTTCACATGGTACCGATCCACAGGTTTTGTTCAAGAGCTTAACTTTGTTCAAGAGCTTAACTTCACTTCAAAAATACAGCTACACTGATCTGCCAACCTTTTTGTCTTTCTGAGAATGGCTGCAGCACGTACCCTCTTTATTGTGCTTATCCATGAACTAAAGCCATGATGTAGTAACTGCTCCATGTGATTTAGCAGGAAACGGCCGCCTTTTGTTCCAGTTGTCAGGTTCAGCTGATGTCATTGTCCTGCTGCAATGTTGGGGACATCGTGTTGCTGGCAATTGCCTGTTGAGGGCATTTTCTCATCAGCAATGCCTGTGATGCTCCAGCTGATCGGATGTGGGTGTTGTACTGTAAGGAGCGGGATGGCATCATCTGCATGAGCTTTGATCCATGTGGTCTGACTGTGGCAGGGCAGTAACTGAGTTTCTGCAAAAGGCAACTGCAGGCCTTTTGAGACCATGTAGAAGCTGCAAAGGTTTTAGTCCAGGTAACAGTTTTTCTTTTCAAACACCTTCCCAGGCTGCACAGATAGAGCTTTTGCACCCAGTGCTGGTAGGATGTTTTGACGACAGGTTGTCTCGATGTCACAGGTCATTCTGTGATGCAGGATCACAGAGCTGATGGCCTGTTTCTCTGCAACTACTGTAACCAGCCGAAGGAAATTGAGCTCACTCAGCATCCTCCAGTCTGAAGTATTTCGGAAAAGGAAATAGTCCTGTTGGAAAATTCCCACTGGAGCAAAAAGCCTAATCAAAAAGCAGTCCTGATTAAGAACATCCTCTACTCAAATATTTTGTTACAAGTGGTCCAGAGAGGAAGAATTTTTATTTTTAAATTCTCATGGTGGCAGCAGCTCCGAGTTAAGCAATAGTCATGGTGTGTTCAGGCCATCAAAGCAGACAATCTGAGACAAAGGGCCCAGATGCAGAATTTCCTGCCATAACCTAAACCAAATGCTGCGGGATGCAGCTCCCCTCAAGATCTCCCGGCCATGCTACCGTTCACAGCCTAGCTGGTGGCCAGAATCCAGACCGAGCATTAGTAAAACTAACAAACCAAGCAGTTCCCACTGTCAGTCCCTTGGTGTCCATCTCACTTACTTAACTCTGAGCTTCTGAGAGGGATGTTTCATCTACTGTTGCTGCAGTAATCAGTAAGCGGGTATCCATGACAAAACCAAAGGGCACTGCCCTACGGCGATGAAGTCTTCACCAAGCAGCAGCAAAAGCAAAAAAGGTCAGAGCTCCACAGTAGCCCTGGTCCATTTTAAAACTGAAGTCCATCAGTTTCCTAAGAAATGAGGCAGGTTCTTCAATGGCTTTTGGATCAGACCTGGGATGTCTTGACACAGTTTCCCCAAAGACACCAGGGAAGAAAGGAAGATGCTCAGACAAGCAGACAAGGACAGCAGCACAGAGCTGCACTGGAATTCCTTCTGCCCCCCCCTGCCATGGGAGGCACAGGAACAGAAAAGGCTCCACAGCTTTGCAAAGGGAAATTAATTGCTACTCTTTCACCATCTTTTTATCCTGTTCTTAAGCTTCCAGAGGTACAATTCTCTCTGTCATAATCTGTTTGTCTTCCTTTAGACAGAGACTGCTTCTACATGGTTCTGTACCCACATGGTCTTGCAGTGCCACCCTCTCTAAGATCTCTAGGATCTTCAGTGGAATGCAGGACACTTGGTCTGGTGATCTGCAGCTGCTCCATTTCACAACTTAGACAATGCTGCTGAAGTCCACCAGAAGGAGCCTTTGCCTATCAGCTTTGCATTAGCCTGGAGGAACATATTAGCAAGTAAAAAGCCAGTGAGTTGGACTAGATGGTCTTTTGAGGTCCCTTCCAATCCCTAATGTTCTGTGATTCTGTCAGTTCTCTTAACCAAGTTGAATTACCATAAAATTAGTCCTCCAGTCTGTATGAGAATAGGTTTCTCTGGATTTACAATACAAATCCTACATGTTAAGAATACGGATGGTTGTGCACCACTGCTGTGGATTACTTCCTTTGCAGCCTCCTCATTTATTGATCCGTGTAGTTTTATTCCTTGATAACTACATGTTGGACACGTGTTCCTCTTTTTGGTTGCACTCTGCTCTCTTGTTGTCCAGACTTCTCCAAGGCAGCGTCTTGCTTTGGGCTGTGTCTGTCACTGCAGGGGCTCACTCTGAGCAGATTACTGGAAACCTACTCTACTCACTGTAGTAAGAGCACAGAAAGGTGTCAGCAAACTACCTCTGCTGAGCTCCTGTAGTTTTGGTCTGATGGCTGATTTGAGGTGTTGGTGTTTTGGGGAGGATGACTGCTTGTCACAAGAATGAGGGGAAAGTTGTTTAAAAAGAAGATTGTGGCCACGAAGTTACCCCTCCTTGCTTTCTCTTCTCTTTCTCGCTGTGTCTGTGGTAACAGCTCGCTGGACCCTGTGCCTGTAATAGCTGTACCAACCATGAGACAGGAGATTTCATTTCCTGTCCTGCTTTTCAGGCTGTGGCCAAACAAAAGCACTCACTCCACAGCCCCCGTGCCAGTGGTACCACGGGGTTTGTGTCGTTCACCACACACAGGTTTAGCCCAAATTTCTTTCTTGTTCTGCTCTGCCTCTAGGAGAGCTTCTGTTCCTGCCTCTAAGATGGAAGAAGAACTGGAATTCCTCCTCTGAAAGATGTGGAGCTTGTGTTTGAAGAATAAAAACGTGTATGATGCTTTTCCCCTCCTTGAGAACTGAGGTACCTCTGGTAGCTTTCGGGACCGCTGTGAGCCTCGCCTTCCTCTCAGAGTAGTCAGAGTCTCTTTGGACGATTTGAATCTCTGCCATCATATTTGGAGCAGAATGAGGCTCTGTGAAAGGACAGCGACTGAATGCCAACTGGGTTGTCATTAGCTTGGGCAGCTCAGGAAACAGCCGATGCGCAGTTTGTGGTGGAAATCACGCAGACAGCAGAAGAATGACTCAGTAGTGGAGAGGCCCCGGCCCCTGGCTGCGTTCCGACCCCAAAGGTGTATTCTGGGTTTTCAGCTGGGATGGACCAGGGACAGCTAACGGTTGCACGCACACACATCGCTGCAGCAAACACAAAAGCTCTGAGGGTTCCCACGTGACCAGCCCTTTCACAGAAGGCCCTTCGTGCTCGGTGATGATGGGTGCCGCTGGCCCAGCTCCATCTTTCTTCCACAATAATCAATGGAAGCATGGCCTAATCTTCAAGTCTGGTGCTTTGGGAATGAAAAGCTTAATGGCTTTCCACGGCCTTTCCCCCCCGCTCCTCTTTCTTCTATGAAGTATTTTAGAACTATGGAAGCAGCACAAGAAAAATATTAATGAATAACTATGGAGTGCAGACATTAACGCATTCCTTTCCTTTGAAATAACCAGCTTTGATCTGCGGGCTCCGTCAGAAAAAAGAGTAGAGTCTGAACCTGCTGTGTAGAAGCCAAAGTAGATGGTGACTGAAAACTTCACTGGCTTTTGAGCTAAAATGTTACCTCTGCACTCACTGTGTGGCACAGAACCTTCTCTCTTCCTCCACAAAATGATAACCAGGCAGAGACAAGATAAACCTGCATGGGGGCAGTTCTTGAGGCTCCGGCTGATGGGTATCTGGGTGATGGAAACTGAATGACAATTGATTTCTCGGCCCTGCTCCCACACCCCAGTCTCTAACTGGTGTTGGAGAGGAGGAATTAAAGCAGCACATGTACTCTGCCCTGGGAGTGTTCTCTGAGGGTGGACATTGAGTAGCTCCTCAGCTTTTGTTTCCCTGCAGCCTTGAACGGAAGGGGTGCATGAACAGCGCTCCCAGATCTGAGTCAGGTCAGGTCAGAGCTGAAACCTGCGGGTCACATCAAAGGTGGTGGCATTGCACTGCTCCTCTGTGTGAACTGCCCATCCTTGGAGGGAAGCTGTGCCTGTCACACCCTGTGTGTCCAGAGGACCGAGAAGCTGAGGACTTTGCCTAAGGGAAATATCCTGGAGCTCTGCTGGGTGTTGAAGCCTCTAGCTGTTCATTCCTTTTGACTCCATTCAAGCCCATCCCTTCCCCAGCCGCCCAGCGTGCACAGAGGGTGGCAACAGCCCCATGGCTCTGTCCCTCTGTGCCAACCTGCCCGGGCCTGAGCCCTCGCTGTTGGAGGTGATTGTGAAACTGACAAGAGGGAAGGAGCGGGGGCGGGGGGAGACTCCTTTCGAGGCGCTTTTCTTTGGCGGGCTCTGGCCGGAGCTCTGTGTCCCCCGCCCCTGTGCCCGCGGGGTCTGTAGCTTCAACCCGGGAGCCGCCGGGACTTGTAGTCCGGGCCGGGCTCGGACTGGGGTGGAGCGTCTGCCCGCGGGGTGCCGGAGCTGTGCGGAGTGCAGCGGGGTCCCGCAAGTGTGCGGGGGGCTCTGCCTGCGAGGCAGGGGCTCCCGGGCCGGCGGGGCCCCTCCCAGCAGGACAGAGCAGCCGGGCCGTGCCGGTGGGCAGCGGTGGCTCCCGCGGGGACCCGCCGCCTCCGGCGCGGTGCTCAGAGCGGGGCGGGCGTGGG
>JAOXOE010000848.1:9280570-9310438 GCA_028565055.1 Phoeniculus purpureus | reverse complement strand
GGCGGTGGCGGCGCGGGGCGCTTCCCCCGGTGGTGGGAGCCGGAGCGCTGCGCTGTTGCCGCGTCCCGCACGGCGCGGCAGAGTCGTGTGAGCGGCGCTGGGCGCGGAGCGGCGCGGGAGGCGGCGGTGGGAGGAGCAGGCTCAGAGCCCCGGCGCGCTGCGCCGCTCCAAACCGCGGAGGAGAGAAAATCCCGGGACTGCCCGGAGGAGGAACGCGGGATCAGGTCGCTTTTCAGGATGTTTGCGGAGGCTGCTGGCTCGGGGAAAGGGTGAGACGTTCCCAAGGGCTTCAATTAGCGTGAAAGTAATTAAGGAGAAGACACCCCAGGAGTGGGGGTGGGCTGTGGATAAGGAAGGGGGCCCAAACTCCCAGAGCGTTTATAGGTTCAAGTGTATCGCCTGCCTCCACAAACACGAGTTTTTCTGCTTTCCACACTTTTCCTTTTAAAAGTGCAGATGGGAGACACTGGCCACAGCAAACCCAACAGCACTAAATTATTTAAAATGTGATGATTATATATCCACACACGTACTCATGTCTGGCTGGGTGCAGAGAGCCCCAGGTCACTTTTTCCTGCTGGCAGCAGGGACAGTTAATGGAGAAGCGTCAGAAATCCGAGGGGAGAGTTACCACACGAGAATCATAAACCCAGCAGTGTGAACACTGGATCAGAACCATCGACCTGCGCACACGGGTGGTCTATGGCACATTACACTGCTCCCACCTTCCCCTTCCCTGCTGCTCCCTGGTGCACACCTTGGCGCAGTATGTTTTGAGATGAGTTGTCACCTTCTTGAAACAGTGGCACGTGTGTAACACGTACTGCAACAGTAACCAAAACAATAGTCTTTGATAGAAATGTAGACTGCAGCTTCACAAATGTTATGGTGGAAGGGTTTATCTGGGTCACTGAATCCAGCCCAAGGTGCTTGCCATGTAGTTGCGGACTTCCACACTGAAGTTTATGCTGATATTAAGATTCATTCCTTAGGCAAAGGAGGAAGAAGAGAGTCAGGAGATAAAGGAGGTCAGTGTTGGGTTTTTTGATAGATCATCTGATGTTTTCAGACAAGCAATATCCAGTACCAGATCCTGGAAACTAACATTCAGTGCTTCTTTTAACTCTTTGTGTTTAAAATCCTTATGTGAACAGCAGGTAACCAGTAAAAAAAGCTGCATGGGAAACATGTTGAGTGATTTAGTGTGTTTGTATGATGCGGGCACATGAACCTCGTAATAGCAGGGAAACTGAGGCATGACATCAAAATGACTCACAAAGTTATTGAATCAGTGGTGGAACCAGCATGAAACCTCTAGCTCAATCTAATGCATGTTTAGGAACAGCTCAAGCTCTGGGAAGATGGTGGCATAGTGAAGCCATGTCCACCTTGTTAAATCAAGAGCAATTGCTGAGCTTTCTGATGCTAACGGGGTACTCAGACATCACCCCTGTAGGTTCCTTCCCATTGCTCCCCACTAACAAAAACATCAGTACCTAGTACGGAGCTGCATTTTGGATGCCCAGCTAAGATCAAACTCTTGAGCATCTCTTGTACTTCCTGAGGAGCAGAACTAACATGCTCTCCAGCAGGCAGCTATTTGCTAAATTTCTCTCTAGCCGAGGGTGTGGTTTTTAGATCAATTGAAGCTGATTTAAAGCCAGGCTTCTCCCATGGAAAGTGTTTGCTTTCTCATCCCACCCCAGCCTGAACCTTTGGCTTTGTGTAATCCCACCCCTCTGCAGCATCGGTACCGACACATCCACATGCAGGTTGGGAAGCTGATTCTGTTTATAGTAGCAATATTTTATTAGATGTGAATGCATGTGTTTTTGCTGAATTTATTTTCTGCCAAATCAGCTGCTTGTTCTGACTGATTACACGTTGTGCTGGAACTGGGGAGGCTGCAGGCATGCACAGCTGGGGGCAAGAACGTGGTGTCTTGGCTGGGCTCCCTTAGGTTATCTTAAACTGGTGGTGGAAGGACAGGCAGATGATCCAGTGTCCCTCTACTCTCCCTTTCAGCTACATGTAACTTGATTTCGCTTCCTTTCTTGTTCCTTGTGAGCAGTTTGTTTTTCCTGAGCTCTTAGTGTTGGCCTTTCACTTAGCAGCAGGGCAAAGGGCCCTTTGTCTTGAGCCATGAGATGAACGACCCTGTAAGGACAACAGGGGACTGGAGAGCAGGTGCCTGCTGCCTGAAATATTTACACCTGAATTGCTTATAACTCACATTTCAGAGCAGGTCAGTGCTGTATTTTTAGGTGTCATCACTCTTTGAGAGAAAGAGAAGAAAAAGACAGTTTGAGAGGTTTGGCTCCTGACTTACTTGCCTTAGGTAACTACTGTCGGAGCTGAGTGTGTCCTTGAAGAAAGAGTGATGGAAGGAGAGTAAACCTGGAAACCTCTTGATTTGATGAACTTCTTGAAAAAGCAATTGTTTGGATCTGATCTATTTCCTTCCTGTTTTGTCTAAGGGGTCTGGGTTTGGCCAAGTTTGGATACATCCAAATTTAATGCAGGTTACGCTCTTTAAAGAGGGGGCAAAATACAGCTGTATCCTATGCTTCCAGATGAAGAGTTGTGAGAGTTTATATCTCTTATAGCAGTATTTTCTGTGATCCCATTGCACCAGGTACTGCATTAACTAAAAACACAATAGATTGTGATGCGGGGGTACTGCTTGTACGTGTTCTTAGAGCAGTGTAACATAACCACTCGGGCATGGGTGTGCTCTGAAAAAGGGAATCTGTTAAAGAACATTTTGCTTTAATGCAGTGTCCTTGAATTCAGCTGGCTTTGCATCCCAGCAAAAGCAGCATTTATTCTGCTGCATACAACAAAGGATGATGCAGCTCAAACCACGGTGGCTGAGCCCTCAGATCTGAGCTTGAGTTTCAAATACCTGTCAAACAGAAAAGGTACAAACTGGATTGCCTTTCCTATGGACGTCTTTCTCTTCCCTCCTTTCTTTCCTGCTGTGTAAACCCCATTCTGCTTCCTGTGGGATCAGTTCCACACTGGTTGATGAAATATTGGCACCCTCATGTTATTGTCTTTTTCCTCCTTCCTGGATCAATTAAGAAACCAGTTTTTCCTCTTACTCTTCTCTGCTTCTCTTGTCTGTCCTCCTCCTCTCCAGAAGGGAAACTAAACGCTTGTGATGAAGTAATCCCTGTTTGTTGGCGCTCACTGCTTCAGATAAGTTCTATAAAAACAAACTCCCAGTGTTTCCGAGGTTCTGCGCAAGCCACGTTACCCATTGGGTAACTTCTTGATGTCTTTGAGCTCTGCATGTAAGCTCTTACTTGATTGCTGTACTAGCTACTGCCTGTTTGCATGGAAGCCAGTATAGCTGGAAGCGCAAATTTAAGAGATAAAGGGTCTGATTTGAAAACACAAAGTGGGCAAAAAGGATGCGGGTTGGTGCTCGATGAATTTGTGTGTGCTGATGTCATCATCGTATGCACACTCTAGGCCCATGCCAGTGGCAGAATGTGGCCATTTGCATTCGGTTTCACCAGACAGGGCAGTAAAAAGTGTGGGCTCTGCTCACAAACTCCTTTCATGACTTTTTAAAAATCAGACACAAAGCATTTTTCCCTTTTTTCTTTTTTTGCTGAATCAGTTTCAAGCTCCTCGCCTTCCTACTTTGATGTCTTCTTTTTAACTTCAACCATGTTCTCTGTTGCACTCTGTTTTGCATCTTCTCTCATTTGAACAAAGTGCAAGTGCTAAATTAGAGCAAACTTTTTTCTTCTTCCAAACATTCCCACTAAAAAGCATGTGTTGGGGGAGCTTTGAATGGCTCCTCTGGGCCCTGTGCATGCGAAACACTTATATAACAAAGAGAATAGCTTTATTATTTGTGTAAAAATGCATAATTAGCTTTCATATTTAATTACGCTATATGGGATCATTCTTATTCAAAGTTTCTATTCATTGCTTCAGCGCATTACTGAGAACATATTGACCGACATGAAAGTAATCGCATTATGGGTAAGCCATTACATTAGCTTTAATCCTGGAATTTGAACAGATCTGGGTTGAACTGTACTGGATTGGACTATACTGATTATGTTATCAAAATTAAGTATTGATTCTCATTGCTACTGAGTAGAGGACAGTCTGTGATTTGGCGTGAGAGAGATCATGTTAGTGATAACTGAAACAGTTATCTTTGGGATCTGGAATATTGTGTTTGGCTCTGGGCCAATCAGTTCAAGGACACACAACTGCTTGAGAGAGTCCAGTGCAGAGTCACAAAGATGGAGTGGAACATCTGCCTGATGAATAAAGACTGAGGGAGCTGGGTCTCTTGAGCTTGGGAAAAAAGGAGACTGAGGGGTGACCCTGTGAATGTTGATAAATAAGGAAAGGGCAGGTATCTGGAGGATGGAGCCAGGCTCTGCTCAGTGGCATCCAATGATAGGACAAGGGACAACAAGTGTAAGCTGGAACAGAGGAGGTTCCACATAAATGTGAGAAGGAACTTCTTCCCAGTGAGGCTGACAGAGCACTAGAAGGGGCTGCCCAGGGGGGTTGTGGTGTCTCCTTCTCTGGAGACATTTAAAACTTGCCTGGCCATGTTCCTGTGCGACTTGATCTAGGTGATCCTGCTGTGGTGGGGGGACTGGACTGGATGATCTTTCAAGGTCGCTTCAAATCCCTAACGTTCTGTGATCCTGTGACTATGAAATGTAGCGCTGAACCTAGTGTTCTGCTGTGGAATATGACGGACAAATTTCAGTCCTTCAAAGGATTTCACTGGATTTCTGTGGGGATTCTTTTATTATTTACACCAGTAAAAATTAGAATTAGTCCATATCTTTGAAACATTGGTAGCATGAAATGTCTGATACTTCTATGCAAAGCTTGGTTTGTAGTTTACATATCTGTCTGTAATCTATATGTAATTGTCCACTGGTATAAGCGGTGTACGTGTGCATATGCCACTACTGTCTTTAAACTTTATGTAAGTAAGTAATCACATATGTATTACTTAAATCATGTAAGTAATATGTTTCTGTAGCTCAGGCAGACACCCATGATGATTATTTAATGTTGGAACACCTCTAGCTCTTCTAGTAGAGAGGTTTAAAACCCGTCTGGACGTGTTCCTCTGCAAATGGGTCTAGGGGAACCTGCTGTGGCAGGGTGATTGAACTGGATGATCTTTCAAGGTCCCTTCCAATCCCTCACGTTCTGTGATTCTATGATATTGCCAAAGCAGCACAAACAACGCTGAATTTAAATGTGTACTATTAGATTATTCTATGTGTGCTTGATTTGGTTGAAGCCTTTGGTACAAACCCAGATGTTTCCTTCAATGGTAATGTTGTAATTGGAACATCTGAAGTCTAAGGCTGTTTGAAAAATCATACTGAGAGTCCACTCGTGTGTCACTGTTAGGAGTGGTTGTAAGCCATGCTGCAGAGCACTGGAACAGGCTGCCCAGGGAGGTTGTGGAGTCTCATTCTCTGGAGAAGTTTAAAAGCACCTGAATATGTTCCTGTGCAGCTGGATCTAGGGGATCCTGCTGTGGTGGGGGGACTGGATTGGATGATCTTTTGAGATGCCTTCCATTCCCTAATGTTCTGTGATTCTGTGCAGCACCTTGGAAACCTGCCTCTAGAAGTCTGCTTAATTCATAGAATCATAAGAGACTGGAAGGGATCTCGAAAGATCATCTAGTCCAATCCCCCTGCCAGAGCTGGACCACCTAGACCAAGTCACACAGGAACATCTCCAGGCAGGTTTTAAATGTTTCCAGAGAGGGAGACTCCACAATCCCCTTGGGCAGCCTGTCCCAATGCTCCATCACCCTCACTGTGAAGAAGTTCCTTATAGCATTTTCTTACAGTAAGTGATGATCCTTGCTTGATAGTCCATCATAAGATGTTTTGAATTCTTCTTACTAACACACGCTTGTATCTTCTGGGGTGTTTGTTCTGCTGTTTGTACTCACTGTAGGTAGAGGTGTTTGATATTTTTACACTCATTATGTACAAAACACCTATAGAATTACTTTTTTTTTTTTTCAAAGGAAACAACAGTAACAATTGATTCTGACCAATGCAATGGGGCAAACATGGATGCTTTTGCTTTTTCTCTTTGGGCAGGTGCAGAGTGATACCTCAAAAGAGCCATTATTTTTGTGCCTTTATTCTAACGTGTGCATAATGCTTGCATAACCCTTGCACAGCTGCTGCACAAACTACTCATGCCACAAGCATTAGTAATCATAACAGGGATGGTTGCATGGAAATTTGGGGTGTGTATGCTAAACCATATGTACCAAGCCCCTGAATCATGAAACTACTGCTGCTGGAGCAGGGAGGCTGTGGGTTTTACAGATCCGTAGGAAGCAGGATTATATACAACAGCTGCACCCCACTGTTTCTCTCCTGTTGAGGCTTATCTTCTGCATTTAATAAGCAGGAAAGAGAATTTGTTGTCCAACATCATCTTGATAGGATATCAGCTTCTACTTTTATTTCTATTTGATTTTCATAGGAACACTAACATTGTATTTTGAATACGTGTTGGAGCTGCTCCGCTCCAGTTGGAAGTTCTGAGATGCCATTTCCAGCTGCATGAGGCTGCAGAGATAAGACCGTGCCTGTGAAATAACTTCCGTTGTATCTGTGATGGTTCTGCCTCCGAAATAACTGCTTTTATATCTGTGATGATTTATAGCAGTGTGTCTGAACTGCTCTGTAACAAGATGGAAGTTGGAGATTCATTCAGGGCCGCAATAACCTCCCCAAGTTGTAGCACAGCTTGCCCCTGCTTCTCCATGGTGTGAGGGACGTTCCAGCTGACAGGGAGAGCTGCCACGTTACAGGGGGCTGCATGAAGCAATCTCCCAGAGCCTTAGCAACAGAAAATCGTTAATGGGAAGACTGGTGTAGGATTTTAAAATAACGTGAAGGGGCTGTTTACACCTCTGCTGGTGTAAACTGGCATAGCGCCGTGTGAGGAGGTGGAGGTGCGCTGCTTCACTCCAGCCCAGAACCTCACCTGTGTGACTGTCTGTGAGGGGGCTGGTGCTGCTGCTGCGCCGTTTGTGGAAGGTAGTTCAGTTCTAAGTGCAGCACCGTGAGAGTTTATCTTTCCGAGACTGGGGGTTTCTAAGTTTTCAGCCAGAAAATCTTTACCCGCTAAACAGTGCCCAGCGTGACCGGAGTTCGCTTTGTAAAGTGCATCTTTTCAGCATTCATCCAAAGCCTTTTCTTGCAGTTGTCGGAGCCCCATAGGCAAATATATACTGTTTGGCTATTAAGATAATTTTTCGGTTAAGACATCGTCAAACTGCAAGCAGGACAATAGAAACAAAACCCCTTTTGTTCTGACTAAACTGTTCCTAATGACCCCCTCTATAAACAGTGGCACCAGCGGAGGTCTCAACAAGGCTCTTCATTGAGCCCCCTTTCAAAAGGACAAGCAGAGCAGAACATGGGGCAGAAACTCTGAGTTACTGCACTTTACTCGGCTCTGGTGGTCTGACCACAAGAGAGAATCTGTTGTTTCTGTTGTTCGAGGCACCCAAAAAGAATAATTTAAAGGCATGAATTTCCACAATTAACATCCCATAAAGAGTTCTAAATATTTGGATTGTCAGGAAAAGAGCAGAAGGAACCAGTTTGTTTGTTTGTTTACTTACTTAAATCAAGGGGCTATAAAATAGACTCCTATGAATTCTATATAAAAGTTTAGCTTTTTATTTTTAGATCAGTTGTTATCTAGTAAACTCATATGAAAATATAAACTAAAGTCCAAAGAAGTGTTTATATTCCACCCAGATGCTCACATTTGGTTTTGGGGGATTAAAATCATCTTTGTGAATAATGTGTTTGTGACAAGTAGGGGAAAGCTCTGAGCAAGATAACAGTTTTGGTTGTTTAGTTTCAAGAGAAATTTGAGTTACAGTAACAAACTGAAACCAGTATGGGCCAAACTCTTGTTCTTCCAGCTGCATAACTGTGGCACTGTGCAGATCTGTGTAGCACAGGCAGTGTGTATTCATGCAGTTGAGGGCTATGGAGATCATGAATCACTTCCTGATTATTTCTGTCCCTATTTCTGTCCCCTGAATACATCAGAAGAATAGCACACAAGACCTTCCACTTAAAAACCTATTTACAGGACATCTTCATTGTGTCTAATGGGGAGGCAATGATAGCTCAGGCACTGTGAAGTCCATAATTTGGGAATTACACTGACTACATTTGCAAATCGAAATGTCAGATTCTTCTGAGAGAAGCTAGAGTTTGCACTCCAGCTTTTGATTTACTAGGGGTACGTGTGACTTGAAGCATGGGCTATTGCTTCATTTGGAAACAGGAAAAGACCAGGGAAGGAGAAGAGAACATCCATTAGGACAGGAACCACGTATTCAAGGTAAAGGCTAAGTCTCGGAGAAAAGCAACTCCTACAAGATCCAAAACACCTTCAGGTTCTTCTCCATGCTGTGATGGCGGTCTGAGGGTCCTCTGCCATCCGTGGGAAGTGCTCAGCAGTTCTCAGCTTTGGGCTTTGGTTTTCAGTTATGGATAGTGTCTGCATTCTTCCTTCGTAGGAAAGTGAGGTGGAAGATCTTGGAAAAAGAAAGGATTTGGTTAAGTGCAGGATGAAGGTCTAGTGCCCTGTGACAGGATACAGAGGGAAAGAGCAACCTCAAATAAATCTGTAAGAGATTTCCACTAGAAACAAAAGAATCTTTGTGAAAGATACTGTTAGCAAGTCTAATGGAAGGAATGGAGATGTAAAATGAATTGAGGGGATTTGTAAGATGCTTCTAAGCCTTGAGGCAAGAACAAAAAGCTGAGCATTTACTGTTTACTATATTTGGTATGTATGGGAGAGCAGTTTGGACATCAAGGCAGCTAATAAAATGCAGAGCCTAATTCGTCTCTTTCTTACAACACAAGCTACACAGCTTGTGTTAAGAAAATGCTTCTCTAGAAGGACAGTTCTGGGGAGGAGCAGCTGAGATTTAACCCAGCCTGTTGTAAGAAATTTTCACAGCAGTGTGGCCCAGATCCATAAGCAGGAACCAGCACTTTCCATGAATGCAATGTTATTTTCCCTACTTGTATGTGTGTAAGTGTTGTACTGAGCACTGGAGATCCTAATATTCAGGATTAAACATGCTAACTGTCTAATGTGATGGCATGAAGGTGGAGTAATTATTTGGTTTTCTCTTTCCTCCAGAATGCGCATTTGAGAATTGACTGAAAATTTCCTTAAAAGCCCCACTAATGGTTCCTGACTAAACTTTGCTACCTCAGAGAAGTTCAGGAGCACAGACTGAAAAAAAAAAAAAAAATCTTCTTTTCTGGATCTACACAAGCTTATAGGAGTTAATTTATGAATAATATAATGAAAGGATTTCTAGTAGTGTTTAATGCCATGGCAACCAGATTTTGTTTACCACTTTGACTAGAACCTCTCATTTTTAGGAGGCACATTTGCAATTTGATAACTGTTAATCAGAAAGAACAAGCATGTCACACAATCACAGAACGTGAGGGATTGGAAGGGACCTTGAAAGATCATCCACTCCAATCCCCCTGCCACAGCAGGATCACCTAGACCAAGTCACACCGGAATGTATCCAGGCCAGTGTTAACTGTCTCCAGAGAAGGAGACTCCACGACCCCCCATGGGCAGCCCCTTCCAGTGCTCTGTCACCAAGGATCCTTTCTTCCTAGTTTTTGTGTGATTGCGATGAAGATGAAAAATAACGACAGGTCCTTTATATTAACTTTGATGTAAAACTCCTTTCTCTTGAAATTGATCCATCTGGGAATATTTGAATCTCCTGAGCCAAATTATTTTTCTTTCAAGCAAGTTCTTTTCAGTCTTTCAAGCCATCTTGTCATTCCCTTAGGCTTTAGTAACGTTAGTAATGCCAGTGTGAATAAAAGCTTATTGCAAGCTTTCAACCTGTGCTAGCAGCACCAGGACACCAGAGAACTGGTATTAAAGCAGCGATCTTTAGAATTCCCCAATTTGCAGACTCTGGCAGCAAAGTCTTTATGTGGTGTCAAAACAATCTGCCTTTTTTATCATTTTGGATCCCTGTATCAGCAGCTGATGGGTCCCAAATGCTTGTGTAGCACGCTTTAAGTCTGTGATATAGGACAATACAGAACACACAAATCCAAGTGACTTTCCCTATGTAAGAACTAAATGTCTCTCACTCTTGTAAAGGCCAACAACTTGGATCAAGTTATAAGAGGAAAAACAAATGAATTGAAGAGTTAAGGGTGGTGCACTGAGAATTAGAGTTGTCCAGAAACAAAACCCCCTCTAGTATATAAAAAAAATTAACGGTTTTGACATTTGTTTTAGATTTGTCACAGAATTATTTAAAAAACAAAACATGAATAGAAAGAATGAGACATCCCAGAATAGCCAACATCCAGTGGCTAGGGTATTTACTTGGGCTGTATCCAAGTAGCGCTTTATGGGATTTGGAGCAGACATTTGACATAATGTTTTCAACATTATGTTTGTCAGACTCAAATTTGAGCTCTGAAGTGGGGCTGAAAAAGAGCTTGCTTGGAGACTTGTACTTCATAGGTGAGACTTAGTCACCAGCTATTTCATCCTTCAGTCTGTCTTTGGCCTATGGAATTTAATTTTTTAAAAAAAGTAACTGTGTAGGGAACAGACAAACAATTACTCTGTTGACTTGGTAGTGTGCGATCATGTATTTGGCTGTTGTGACTTGGTGAGACTGCATCTGTAATATTGTGTCCAGTTCTGGGCCCCTCAGTTCAGGAAGGACACAGAGCTATGGGCAGATTCTAGCTCAGAGCCATGAAGATGATGAAGAGAGTGGAACACCTCCATTATGAGGAAAGGTTGAGGCTGCTGGGTCTCTTGAGCTTGAAAAAAAGGAGGCTGAGGGTTGACCTCATTAATGTTTATAAATATGTGAAGGGTGGGTGTCAGGAGGATGCAGCCAGGCTCTGCTCAGTGTCGTCTTAATGATAGGACAAGGGCAATGGGTATAAGCTGGAACAGAGGAGGTTCCACATCAATGTGAGAAGGAACTTCTTCCCTGTGACTGTGACACAGCACTGGAAGGGTTGTGGTGTATCCTCCTCTGGAGATGGTTAAAACTTGCCTGGATATGTTCTTGTGAGACTTCATCTAGGAAGCCCTGCTGTGGCAGGGGGATTGGACTGGATGGTCTTTTGAGGTCACTTCCAATTTCTAATGTACTGTGATACTGTGACTTTAGGAGTGAATAGAGTAACATCCTCTCGAATCTCACTGAGAACAGGGGTTTTTTCTTATGGAAATTTCAGAACCTGCCCAATTATTCCCATGGAAAGCAATATATTACTTTAAAAAATGTTATTTCTGGCAAGTTGGTGGTTTATGATGTCAAAAAGCACTTTGTTCAAAAATTCCCAAGCACTTTTCTCAGCTGAGACCTGCATTGTACAGATGTGAGGCATTTACCTTTAGTGTTTTTGTAAGTTTAAAAGAGATCACAAGTGAAGTGTGGTCAGATAAGATCTCTGTGTACATTTGTGGGAACTTCAAAAGGAATATGTAGAGGAAACTATAAAAAGCTGTTGATGGCTTCCTCTCAGATAGTACTGAAATTAAGTTAAATTCAGTATGTAGGGGGGGAAAAAAAACACAGAGCATTTATTGGGCTGGCATTTCAACTCTCCTCCTTTTGCTTTGCAAACAAGGATCTTTCAGTCCAGCCTTTTCATCCTTGTTCCCAATCCCAGTCTGAGTCTCTTCCAGTTCCTCTGGACACACATGCTCAGCTTCTCTTTCTGGTTTAGCCTGTGTTCCTGCCAACCGCCCACTATCGTATTCCTTCCTCCCTGCTGTGTCTTACACCCAGGCTGGATCCTACCACAAATGCACTTCCCTTGGGCATTATTGACTAAGAACTGAGACTTGCAAGTGTCCCAGGAGAATCTGAAGGCATAGGTAGGCTAGAGAATGTGTTTCAACAGCATGCTGTCTCCATACCTCAGCACTCTCGGTTCATTAAGCAGCATAGTTAATTTTAAAGTTGTTTACCGTTTCTGCAACTGGTTATTGGAAAGCTGGTTACTGGGTTAATGGCCCTACTTGAGAACAGTTAGCCCACTGCTGTGGGTGAAGTCAACCCAGTTCAGCACTCCTTGTAATTCAGTGCTGTTACATTATGTATGCCATCAATGCCTTGTTTTCAGAGAAGAATAAAATAGAAATATATTTTGCATTAGATAGTTTGTGGTTTGCCCAATTCCTGGAGCACTTAAACGATACCAAACAATACTGAGTAGCTGTGTTTTGTCGCATGTGCCTCTCGGCGACATTCCCTTGTACGGATTCCGTATCTGTGATGTTTCATGAGTAACACTCATTTCTGAACAACTGAAGTGAAGATGAATGCCATGCAGGGGCAGCAAAGCTGGCCAGGTCTTCTCCAGCCCAGCGTTCTTTATAGCTCTGGTAATTTACCTACTAAGAATTTATTAGCTCTGCTCCTCAAACCTGGTCTGGCTTGTTTGGCTGTAACACAGGTAGGCTGAGCAGGTGCTACACACACTTCCTGTAATTTAGGAAGCACTGCCTGGTGCTCTACTTTAGATTACACACATAAACAAGATTCTACTGACTTCTGGTCAGTGGAGATGCTATTACATCTCTTAGTCTGGTTCCCTGGGGAAACTACTTACACAATTTTATTATTTGTCTGACCTAGTTTCTACTTTGCTGACACAATTGTCACAGGTTACATAGATGTTGTGGAGATAACTATGTTCTTGCCAGTTTTGCAAGAATTGGCACCTAAATAGAGGAAGGAATCCTTATTAATGCTCCCACTGAGGAAGAGGGGAGAATGAAGCGATTACTGTGTTTGACAACCGAGAGCCACTCGACTGATGTGCACATTGCTCCGAGAGTCCTTGGCGAAAGCATGGCTTCATTCAACTGACAAAAGGCGAGGGATGGCTTGACCTAAGGGAAAGATGCCAAGGCATGGCAGGGTACTCCCCAGGCGATGAGATACTGTGTGTTCTTGGAGGAGGAATGAGAGTCTGGAAGAGTGAAGGGGGCTGGAGGCATTGCAGTGCGATATGGCAGAGGACTGGAGGACAACTGGGGGTTATTCTAGGGGAGAGGTGTGAGAAATGTAACATGAATCCATAAAGAATCAAGCTGCTTTAGTTCCACTTTGCAGGGAGTATTTTTTTAGGAAAATACTGAACTCTCAGTGTTGGTATTTTGGATGTGTTTACAGGCTGATTTAGCCCTTCAGCAGCTCTGTGTATCAGTTGTAGCTGCTCCACCACCTTGCTGCTACGCAGCAGGACTGCTGTTATTCGACCTGGAAAGATCATTCTGCTGCTTTATTTGCTGAGCATTTAATAAAGTTGTAGCTGTTGTGACTATAACTCATGACTCCCGTGTCATTCTGCAGTGGTGTAACCAGCGATTCAGCATTCCAGTACCATCAGTTCAAAGGGAAGTATGAGGGACTCAAATGTATGCCCTGAGCATTGTGACTTTTATTACTCCTCCCTTCCCGCACCCCTCTGTTGGGAAGACGCATTCTGTAGCTGGATAGCTCAGAAGTACAAAGCATCCTCAGACCTTGTAGTGCAAAATGTAAAAAGTGATGTTATCTGCAGAAAGTGGACTTCAGATTCTATCAGCGCAACGTTTAGCATAAAGCATTTCCTATGGTAATGCCTCTCACTTTCCCAGACTTTTAAAGGCTCCAAGTGGCACAGAGGCTGCAGACCTCTTTGTAATGTTAATGAATCATCTTAATGGACTGTTTTAGCAGAAACATTCATCACCTTTTGTACCACAATGATTTTTTTTGTTATACTTAAATGGTTAAGTAGGCAATAAATGCCTATCAGACCAACCACTACGGTCTAGTAATCCACCTCGCCATAAATCACCAGTGGATTATTATTGTCCTGCTTAATTAACACTCTTAAGGGATTCCGTCGTTGGATAAGACTTTCACCTTGCACTAAGCAGGCATTAACATTTGAAGTAAGAAAAAGTACGTTTATGTCGAAAGCGTTAATCTGCGTGACCTGGAACTGGTGGTGATGGGTTGGATGAAGTACGTGTAGGTGCACATGCCTGTGCCTCCATGGCTCGTGGTTCCTTACAGCAGTTCTCGGTGGAAGCCCAGATCAGACCTGTGGAATACTTAAGTCATAGCAAGTGGTAGTTTTGATGTAATTTGTATTAGGTCTTCAAGATATTTGGTTGTGTTTGGTCATAAATGGCAGCTTTAAAAAGTTCAAGTCCAACAGTTAGGAAGGTGACGCTTTCTGACAGTGACTATTTTCTGTGGTCTAATTCAGTCTGAAGTGTTTTTAGGAGTAGATCAAACCCTTTTCTTTTTCTGCAACAAAAGGTGAGAGGGGAAGTCTGATCCAGTTGCTCCTCTGTGAGCTCTTTTCAGACTTCACAGCCAGAAAGAGTAAGCTAAGCAGCAAGAGTTCCTGGGAAAGGCAGGGGGGTCCGCAGGATTAGATGCTCTTTGCAGAACAATCCCTGCAGATCTTTTGCAAACGAAATTCCCGCGCTGGGACACAAGCTTGATACAGGTTCACTCTCTAGATACAAACATTTTTGTAAACAGTGCAGCTCAGTGCTGGTTTTCTCGGCAGAATATAAAGATTGCAGCTTTCCTTTTTTTCCCCCCTGTAATACAATTTAATGCATTTACTAGTGATTTCCTCATCTTTTGTCAGGAGAGATACATTTGAAAAAGGCTGTTAAGGCAGTGTTTCCCATCCATGAAATCTTATCCTGCTTGCTTTGATTTTGTTACCCTCATAGTACTAGTAGTGCATTTACCAACTGCCTGTTCGATGGATACCAACACCACCAGCAGTTATGTGAGATAACCAGGTGCTCAGGTTCCATTTTACAGGCAGAGCAACTAACATGTAAGTGTTCTGAGCTTTTCAGAGGTCCTTAAGAATCACTGCTAGTAGCATAGCTCAAGAGACCCCGTTTCTAGTCTGCACACAAACCTGGTACACACATCCTTTTCCTCTTGGCATTCTTTAGTGTTTTTCCTGGTATGGATTCCTGCAAATTAATGAACAAATAAAACTGCTAAATAGAATGCAAACATACTATATCTTTTCAATTAAGAGACTGAATCTCTTAGCATAAATTAATTTACTGAAACGAAACTCCAATTACGTAAGATTAATTCTTTCCTCTAAGAATGCATGGATTTAGTCACTAACCAAATCTATTGCACAATGGAACTGTGCTGTTTAATGTAGTCTGCTGATCAGAGGCAAAACCATAGCATTAGCATCTGGCTGAGTATCTTTGTTTCAGTTGCACACTAATCTGCCAGCTTTTATTCTCATTGTAAGTGTGGAGGTGTGAAATGGTTCACTACTGAGCATGTGGGAAATACCACAAAACACTACAGGAGTTTGAATGAGATAAGGAACTAAACTAAGCTCCTAAACAGTATGTTGTTACTGCATGAAGAACTGCAGTGACAGAAAATAAGACTGCCTTATGTGCATGCTACTGTTGTGAGGAGGTGTGTGTGCATTGATCATACAGTAGTCTTTTCAAATCATTTAACAGAGGTGCGCAAACCCCACACAGTTTCAAGTGTAGGCATGTCCTTGGAAGAATCTCCTTCATTCCCTCAAGACACACCCTGCTATGTAAGCCCATTACTGCCTAGCAGTAAGCCCCAGGTTTCAGTCTTTTCTAGAGCATTCTTACTATACAACATTTTAGCTCATAATAAAATGAGCCAAGATTTCATGTCTATGCGTATAGTAGGTCTCCTAGCCACTATTTCTGACAGTGCCATCCTCTTCATCCCAACCTGGATACATAATGGTTTTGGAGTTTTCTTTATAGGTAAAACAACGTTCGTTAAATTGTGTGAGGGTGGCAAATTAAAGCTAATAGTCAATCTGTGCTCCATGTAGCTCGCTTGGCCATGAGAAACTGCAGTGAGGATGGATATTGAATGACTTCTATAGTCCAGCCAGGCTTTATCAGAACAGGTCATCAACCTGTAGGCTGCCCAAACCCGTTCCACTGCTTCCCCATTGATTAAATATCTGAAGACCATTTACATGTATATCGAATTCTCTGTAATCTATTTTATCGTAATCACACACAAGTTCGTTTTCAAGCTAGGGCAAAAAGTCCCCTCCAACAGTGAGGAAAAACTGATATAACTCCATAAAGTACCTCTGTACATTGAATTTCCTTGGAGCCAAATGATGATCTCAGATTCCCATGGGCTGAAATATCAGTGGGACTCTTAAGGAGTGTAAGGGAGATAAAACCTGCCTATGTATGCCCAGATGTTGTGGACTCTAAACACTATGTTTTAGATTTCATTTCAGAGCTGATCTATATAGGGGAAGGAAGGAACAGAGGGAGTGTGTAGCTTCCAGCCAAGTTCAGGTGGCCAAAATTCCTTCTGTCCTGCAAGCCCTGCATTCCCTTCTCTTTGACAGTTCTGGTTTTGCTTTTTCTTATTTTCCTCTGCACCTTTTCCTTTCTTTTTTTTCCCCTAGTCCACAACAACAGGAGTCGGGAAGAAGTGCAGGGGGGATGTTAAAAGCCTAAAAGATACACCCATTTGAGTGAGATGGGAAACAATGTGGGTATAGACTGATCGTTTGATGTCTTGTTCAACGCAGTGTGGGGATCGTAACTAGCAGGCAGCTAGTTCAATATAGCTAGAGGTGTATATGACAGTGAGTAGTTCTGTGGAACTCCCTATCACAGGATGTTTTGTATGTTAGATATACGCCCGTGCAAATGCACAGGAATAAAATCTGATGAGTACAAAGACACCAGCTCTGGTTATTGGAGTCATAAACAGGAGACCAGGAGAGAATGCTGGGAAAGCATCACAAGTCACGTTTATATTCTTGTCATCACATCCAGCATTGCTGCTGTCAGGAGCAGAATATTAGGCTAGGTGGACTTTGGATTAACAAGTATAATATGCCTTATGCTTTTTATTAGGAGTAGAAGGCAGGAGGTGATTTAGCCCGCAGCTGTCAAACAAGACTACAGTGTTGTGGTGTTTGCTCTCCTCCAGCTTTTCCATCTCTTAAACCAATCCAGAGAACCACGATACATGTTTCTTATATTTTGTTACCAGCTGCTCTAGAAAGTTCATACAAAAAGCTCCTCTCATCAAGAAAATTTATGTGGCGATTCATGAGTGCTTTCAGCAGTAGGTTGAAGCACAGAGACATTATTAAATCTGATTCAAACTGATGAATTCTGTATAATAGAGTGAAAGCTCAAGGGTGACTTTAAAAAAAGTTTCAAACCTGAATGGATCTGAAAAATCATAAATCAGTATTTCTGTACCTCCAGGCATTATCTTGACCATTGTAGAGACAGCAAACAATGTCAGAAAGCCTTTTCTGCCCATATGTGAGTCCATGCCTAGGTTTTAACATTGTGGAGATAATTATATCACCCATGCTGTAACCATTTTGTGTTTCTTGAATAGGGACTCTGTACTGAAAATATCAACCACAGGTCTGTGAGAAATGAAAAGACGTAAAGGAAACTATTTTTCTTACTGGGTACTAAAAAGCTGGATGATCAGAACTCTGTTTGGGAAGCACTAAAATGCGTAGAAGCTGTCTGAAAAGTGCTAGTAGATTTAAAATCTTAAGACAAAGGTGAAAACCTGTTGGTATCACAAAGTACCTTAAATAGTGTATCTGCAGTTTAAGTGTTCAAAATCAACCCCTTGACTCTAGCACATATGTCCCAAGGTGGTGTTCTAAAAAGATTAGATAAATATCACAGCTGAGATATTAAATACCTGAAAGCCCCTGTAATAAATACAAGAAGTAACCTGTCTTGATGATTCTTGTGGCTGCTGCTAGCCAGTTAGTGTGCTCACTCTTGTTGGGCCTATGGATTTTTGCAGTTTTCTTTTGATTTTCTTCCCAACAGTTTTCTTTTTGTCCTGTTGGACAAAGTGATGCAATGGTGGCCAAGTAATTCAATGAATTAATTACAAAAAGCTAATTTTTGGATTTGAGGAGATGATAGTCAACGTTACATCACAAATGAAGCACTTCTGGTTTTCACTTGTACAAAAAGAACTCCCAACAAAAAAAACCCCCTGCATTCTTTCAACTATTGACTGCATATAAAGAACTTAGAATAAAAATGTAGCATACAGGTAACCCATGTAATATGTGTGATAATCCTGTGTAATTTTGAAGGTAGGAGATACCTGAAACAGTAAGAAATCAGATTATGGCTTACTTTTGTACTGGGATTTTCAATTGTACTCCTACTGGGGTGTTGGTTCTGTAGTTCTTGAGGTTTCTTTTATTGGTTTTTTTTTTCAAAGAATGACTGAAAAATTACTAACATTTTTCCCTAATTTTCAGCTGAACCTCCCACACTGTAATTGATGACTGTTGCGCCTTGTGCTGTCATATGACACTACCTACCAAGAAGAACTTGGCTATCCTCTCTGTAACTACTGTCCCGGAAGAGATCAGTCCTTGGCCTCTTTCCTTGGACTCCTTTTCACCAGGGTAAGCAAGCTCAGTCTCTTCAACCTCTTCGTTAGGTCATGCTTTTGGCCCTGGGCATCTCAGTCACCTTCTGCTGAACTTCCTTTAGATTCTTCACACTGCTTTGGGAGCCAAAACTGGGTGCAGTCTATCTATTTGAACACATCCAGCTTCACTTTGGAGTCCCTGCAATGCTCCAGCACTGCTGACTGCCCTTTTCCTTGCCAAATTCTGCTGGTACACACAGATGTCTGGGAACATGCTGTGTCTGTGCAACTCTGTGCAAAAAAGGGTTGAAAAACTTCAGCATTTTCCTCATTGTTCTTTCCCCAACAATTAGCAAAGACATATTTTTCCATTATCCTTGGCTTCAGCGAAGTTGACTTCTGTGCGGGATGACAGACCGCACTCCTGTGCAGTGACAGACTCTCTGTTACCACACAGATAGGAAGATGACTGAAGAAAAGGAGAGTATGATACATTTTTCCATGGATGAGTAACTACTGCATCTGTGCCCTCAGGACTGTAAGAAGTGCATATCAATGTAAATATGCTAGTGCTAATCTTGCCGGTAATGATGCGACAGTGAATGGAGTGCAAATATGAACTTTGCACAATGTTTAGCACCAATCTGCTTCACTGCATTTACAGGCAAGGCTATTACCTAGGAATTCAGCTGTGTAACCTAGAGTTTTTCTTTATAATATGATGCAAAAAATCTGCATCTGTGCTGCAAAATTTGTTCTCAAATATCAGGTCCATTTCACAGAACCACAGAACACTAGGGATTGGAAGGGACCTCAAAAGATTATCCAGTCCAATCCTCCTGCCACAGCAGGATCACCTAGATCAAGTGCACAGGAACATGTCCAGGTGGGTTTTAAATGTCTCCAAAGAAGGAGACTCCACAACACCCCTGGACAGCCCATTCCAGTGCCTGTATCACCCTCACTGGGACGAAGTTCCTTTTCAGATTGATGTGGAACCTCCTCTGTTCCAGCTCACACCCATTGCGCCTTGTCCTATCACTAGATGACACTGAGCAGAGCCTGGCTCCATCCTCCTGACACCCACCTTTCACATATTTATAAACATTAATGAGGTCACCCCTCAGTGGCAGTTACTGTTTCCTAAAAAATATTCGGGGTTTGCTTGAACATGTGTCTGCATCACTGAGGATTTTTGGCTGTATTTCACAGAATCAGTTTCCTTTTCTCCAAGCTAAAGAGACCCAAGTCCCTCAACCTTTCCTCATGCAGTTATGAAAACCTGCAAACAGTTATTGATAATAATTCCTCAAGCACTCAGAAGTATGTATTTTTCTTACAATATTGTAGCAAGCCAAACCTCAGCATACAATTTATTTATCACGAGTGTGCCAGGCAAAACATCAAAACATATAATTTCCAAGTAATCGTTTATTTCAGTTTCACCCTCCATCAGAACACAGAGTACACAGAAAACAAACAAACAGTTGGTTATTGTTACCCCATAATAGGAGAAAATTAATCTCAATGAGGATTGATACTTTGTATGCTGCAGTAACTTACATTCTAAAAGAGGCAGCATGTCGTTTATGAAATCAGTTTTCTGCTAGGAGTGGAAATTGGTTTGAGTCTCCATAAATATTAGCTTTTGCATCACATAAATGATACTTGGGTTTGGGGGGGTCGTTTGTTTGTTATCAATTACTAAATCCATCTTATATGAGTACAGTGATCCCTCTGGTTTGTGTTACCTTGTTTTTCTCTCCCCACAAAGAGAATGTGGATGCAAAAGGATGAACTCAAAGGATGGGCACGAAGATACAGAAACCTTTTGGTCCATCATGCTTCAAGCCTCCAGTCTCTATGTTTGGAGGCTGTGCCCTAGTTTTTCAAAATACGTTCCAATATGAAAAATAGTGTTTTCTTCCCTAATTCTACCTGTTTGCTCAACTGAATTTTCCTGTTTTGGCCTTTGTCTTGTTTCTTCCAGCTCTACACTTAGTGATGTATAGTTTGGCTTTCCAGCTTCTATTTATCATTTTCTTCCTGCTCACCACTCTTGGTTCTTTCCAGTGTAACAGTGACATGAAAGGGTTTAGATAATAATCTTGTAATGGATTGCTGCACCAGAATGAAACCTCATTTCTTTTTCCCTAGGACTTCCTGGGAATCCATTTGCCACAGCCCTTTTCTCCCCAAGAGATTATACAAAATGGTTCTTGTGGCCATTCATTCTGTCAGTGTGAGTTGACAATCTGATTCCCATCAGTTCCCATGGGTAGACCCATGATTCCCAGAAAACATACCATCAGCACAGCACTTCTTAGAACCATCAGAATTGCTTCCAAATGCCCAGCCAGAAGTCCTTATATTTCAGTAGTGTGTCAGTAATCCAAATACTTGCGCAAATCTGGAGGGATTTGGGCCCTTCCAGACAATTGGTGTAGTGTAATTGTGTTCCTTCTATTCATTGTTCAGATCATCATTTTATTGCTGATATGTTTGCATGAATATTGAGTATTGATTTCAATCTGCCAAATTGCTTGGGGTTTTGTTGGCAAAAATGGCTTTACATAAAGTTTGCCTTTCTCTGTCACACTAATGTATAATATATATGAATATTTAGTTTATATTGTAAATACCTGTAATCAGGAGTCCTTAAAAAGCTACAGAAAGATAAAATCTTTTATAAGAATCCAAGAGGCAATATTTTGGTTTTCTTGCTACTTGGTGATCAATTCGTTTTGCTAATCAAGTTATTTGTAAACCTACTTTTCAGCAGACATTCTCTATGAAATAAGTATGTTCTACAGGAACTAATTAACTTTAATGGAGTAATTTTTTAAACTACTTTAAGTCAAAATAAAGATGTTGATGTATTTGCAATCATAATATGGCTGAAATAACTAGAAAATCAATTTACTTAAAACTTAAAGGAACAGTTCTCTCAGGCTTCAATCTTTAAGTGTGGCTGGAAAGCATTCTAGCAGAAAATGACCTGGGTGCTCTAACTGACAGGCGGCTGAATATGAGCCAGCAGTGTGCCCAAGTAGTCAAGGAGGCCAATGGTATCCTGGCCCATATCAGAAACAGTATGTCCAGCAGGAGTAGGGAAGTGATTGTCCCCCTGGACTCAGCATTGGTGAGACCACACCTTGAGTACTGGGTCCAGTTTTGGGCCCTCACAACAAGGGAGATATCGAGGTGCTGGAGTGAGTGCAGAGGAGGGTAATGAAGCTGTTGAAGGGCCTGGAGACTAAGTCTTATGAGAAGAGATTGAGAGAATTTGGGCTGTTTTGTTTGATGAATAAGAGGCTTAGGGGAGACCTCATCGCTCTCTACAATTAGGTTCCACATCAATCTGAGAAGGAACTTCTAGGTGATCCTGCTGTGGCAGGGGATTGGACTAGATGATCTTTCGAGGTCCCTTCCAGTCCCTGATATTCTGAGATTCTGTAAATTATCTGAAAGGACATTATAGAGATGTTGGTGCTGGTCTCTTCTCACAGGTAATTAGTGACAGAACCAGGGGGAAGGGCTTCAAGCTTCAACAGGGTAGGTTTAGACTGGCCATCAGGAAGAAATTCTTCCCAGAGTGAGTGGTCAGGCACTGCAATGGGCTTCCTAGGGTGGTGGTTGAGTCAACATCCCCACATGAGTTTAGAAGATGCTTAGATGTAGTGCTGGGGGATCTGGTGTAGGGGTGAACTTGTAGAGTAGGGTTGCCATTTGGACTTGATGATCCCAAGGGTCTTTTCCAACCTGAATGACTCTATGATTCTGTGATTTAAGAGAGAGTAGCCAATACAGTGTAATAGCAGACGTTCAGCAGCACCTTTTATTTGCTTACATTACCTCACTAATGTGAGGCATCCTGTTGTTAAAGTGAGAGTTAGGAACTGGCTCTCCGGATTTGCTTCTTAGTGTTCTATAATTTTGCTGAGGGTGTGATCTCATCCACCTCTCTACACCAAGTAAGAATCTGAATTGGTTGATGAGCACATTAGTTCTTTTGATGAAATATCAGACTTTATTAAATGGCTGAAAGAAATTCTTTAGCTTAATTTATAGAGAAAGCTTTAAATATTGTTTTCTTAGGACTAATGGACAGGCAGAAGTCCATTTCACAGAATCACAGAACACTAGGGATTGGAAGGGACCTCAAAAGTTCATCTAGTCTGATCCCCCTGTCGGAGCAGGATCACCTAGACCATGCCATTTATACCAGTAAATTCCAGTCACAGTCTTGCATTCCTGGCGCTCAAAACCTCTCATGAGTGGATCCAAACATGGAAGTATTCCAGTCCAATGCATGAGAGACCCTTTAACATTACAAAGTAGGATACATGCAGAAAAATATTGAAATAATAAATGAAACACTACATCAGATCTTTAGAAAGGAACTTGCTTAGTGGTGAAAAGTGCTAGACCCACCTCCAGTGCCAAGGCACAAAGAGGACTTCTTAACCTAGAAGAGGTACTGCTGACAACAAATGCCTATTTATGCTTTATTTATAAATAAATATAGATTTATTTATATTTTAAAATGTAAATATTCTTTTGACATTTACATTTTTGGTGTTGAGCTAACACCAGGAAACATAGCTTTTGCCAAGCATGGAACTGTTGCATATTTTTTTCTAACAATGTGTATGATGTTATCAGAAGGCTGATGACTGAGATGTGAAATCAGTCCATCAGAGACTACAACAAATAATTTCATTAATATTTTTGCACTGACTTAATTAGACTTACGGGGGTTTTTTTAGTGATTTAGTTAAGCTGATGCAACATCCTGTGATGGACATAGCCCTGCAGATACAGAGACGTTCTTAGCATGTAAGTCATCATAGTAAATCATTACAGTATATCTTACGTTAGTAAATTTGATCAAGGGTCTTAATCAATGGCATCAGGATCTGATTGAAAGTGCCCTGTCAGCTATTTTGCACATATTGTATTTCAGGAAAAAAGTAGTCATTTGTTAAACCCCTTTTTTTCATTACCACAGATACGCATAGACACTGCCTGTCTGCATAGCAGTTACTGCAATTGCTGTTTCTGAATAAACTCCCCATAATAGATCCCTGTGTGGATATTCTTGTCTGGAGAAGTCACGGGTCAGACAGTAAGTCATTGCAGAATAGCTGATTCTGCAACAGCAATTCCAGTTAATTTTCCAGTGTAGAAAAGCTCAAGTCCACAGCTCCAAATTCCTGTTTGTGGCCAGAGTTTGTCTTTAGAGACTAGTATAAATTTATTCTGTTCAATTGTTCAAGACCCAAATTCAGCACTGAACTCCCATTGGAATCAATACACTAGATCACCCAGGGAGAGCTTTATACTGTAGAAGTTTGTATTTATGTGCACAGACTCCATAGTTTTATTAACTAAAGATTTGATCAGCAGCTTTTTGTAGCTGTGAGCTACACATTTTTGACTGTGGCACATCTGTTTCTTCTGGTCTGAACCTTCTGTAGCCCAGTACTAAGCCAGCAGACAGCAGGTTGCCTGGAAGAAGATCCAAACTCAAGATGGTTGGTAGGTTTTATCAGCAACAGCAGTGAAACAAGGTGAAGAGAGCAAATGACCTATCTTCCTCTCAGTACAGAAGATGGTTTACAGCAGTGACATCCAGCTGACACGTTTGGGTTTGCTCAGAGTCCAGAGAAAAGAGTGTCTGTAAATATACAGAAAGACTTTGAAAAATGCTTGAACGCACTGAAAATGTACCCTGGGAAAACAGCATATTGAATCTTCACCAAAGGCCAGTTAATCTCATTGGATCCAGAACTATTTATACAACAGCTCAGTAAGATGTGTTTTAGGGTGGATTCATGGTTCTATTTGAAAGTTTTTCTCCTCTAGTTAAAAAACCTGAGCAAACCAAGATAAAGCATCTATGCTATTTTGTAATTGGGTGCATGTTTTACTGAGCCCTAAGGACCCTCAAGAGGAAATCTGCCATTTACCCAACATTACAATGTAGTGCCCCTGGCATTTCTGAGGTGTGGACCAATTAACATGAGTAGCTTAATTAAAATCATCAAGTACATCTTATAGAATGACGTAAAGTTAACTTTAATCTAGACTTCCAAAAAAATTAAGTGGAATGTCTTAATCAAGTGCCCCACCCTTTTCATTATTTTTATGGCCCATAGGACTCTGTGTCGGAACAGACATCATCCTCTTACTTCACTTTCCCCAGGCATTATCATGTAGTTAACCACAAACGTCTGAAGTCCATCCCAAGTTTTACCTGTTGGCATAAATCTGAAGCCTACAACGGTTCTGGTGTAACACTCATCTAAATGAAAGAACAGATTTTGGCTCAAATATTTTTAATGTTCAGCAGGTCACATTTTGGGGTTTTAAGAGCAAAGTCCCACCTGAATTTTCATGCTCTTTAGGATTTTGCTAACCAAAGGGAAGCAGAAATTAAACAAGACATTTTGTCTTTTGAAAGCCAAAAGAAATGATGCAGCTGTTTCCAAGACTGCTATGTTCAAGCTGCTGCATGAAGGTGGAATAGATGCCATTCTTGCTTTCTAGTTATGATTTAGCACAAATGCCTTGCATTTGTTTCAGCTTATTTCCCCTTTAATGTATTTTTTTCCTCCAAACTTTTCCTAATAACTTGTTTATTCAATGCTTATTTTAAACCAGATTTGGATCTTTACAAGCATGTGGATATTTTTTATTGCTGTATTTCTGTTTCTACGGTATGACATGTAGCTGCTTGAGAACTTGCCGCTGTTGATGAGTGGGGTTTTGTCAGATTTTTACCACACATGATAATAAGAGTGTGGAAGGAACTGCTGTAACTCAACCATGGTCCCTAAAGTTTTACTATTATTTAGCTGCTGTATATGTACTTACATTCAGAGTTTAATTTGATTCCTGTTCCTAGCAATGAAAAATGATGTAGAAGGTAAATAACAGGCATTTATCTCTCTTAGAAACAGCTGGGCATTAGGTGCAGAGAGTGGCACCTTGTATTTACCTGGTCTCTTTTATTATTCAGCTGTTACAGAAGACAGCAGAGAAATAGTTTAACATTTTGTCCCAAATATAAACACTTCTATTTATTATTTGTATGTGAAAGACCTATAGCTTCTTCAATCTGTTTTATTTTCAGCAGTCACATTCAGCACAGGAAAGACCTAGACCTGTTGGAGAGGGTCCAGAGGAGGTCACAGATGTGGAGAATCTCTGTTGTAAGGACAGGCTGACAGAGCTGGAGTGGTTCATCCTGGAGAAGAGAAGGTCAAACGTTTAGTCACATAATGTTGCTTGTTTGTAGCTTAATTGTCAGTGGCCCAGAGTGCATGTGGCATTTCTGCTGAATTTGGAAAAAGCATTTTTTATTGTGTTTCTTTGTCTCAAATACCTGGTTTGCCCTTCTACCCAAGATACACTGCTGCCCCTAAAAGCATAAAAAAGTGTTGGCTCTGAAAATGGTTGTGACAGAGGCTAGATGAAAGTTAGTTTTGCTTTTAAGAAAGGCCTGTTGTAGTTTATTTCCGGCTGAAAGATAAAACACAAAAAGAAGAGATGGTAACAAAACCCACTATCTCTTGCGGTGATTTGGTTCACCACAGAATAAGTATTTCCCAGCGGTTTCTCACTCCAGAGGTAGGTAGACTGAAAAAATGCAGTAGTTTGGGGTTTTTTAGCCAACCGTGGTAGTTGGAAGGAGATACCCCTTTTGAAGTTGTTAACTGTTAGCAGTGAGTGACTTTTCATCTCCTATTTCTCTGAGCTTTGCTCATTAGAAAAAGATCAGTAAGTTTTCATGTAACTGGCAGGTGATAGATCTGGCTCCTGTTTCGTTCTAACTTATTCACAGTAAAAATCTCTAGGCTCACAATGTGTCTGTCCATCCAAGGACTGTCCTGCTGACAAGCAAGAAAGCCAGAAGGAAATTGAAACTCACTGGAACACACAATACATGCGATTAATTGGCTGTTGGGGAGTTCTCCCCCAATTCTTACTGTAGTTTTTGAGCCTCTATGTCTTTAACACTCCTATCTGGCCCAAGTGTTCTGCTTGCATGGAATCACCACTTTTTTACAGCTTTGTCCCTTTATTTTAAGCCTGAGTGAAAGACTGGACTTCACAGGCTATTTGACATTGTCTGAAAAAAGGGATAACAGGTCCACTGGTGTGCCTACTACACTATTAAAAGAATCCAGGACAGACCATTTGGAGAGAAATACTTACCAAGCATGTAAACTTATCATAAAAGACCAACTACATGAGAAGAGAGAAAAAAATCTTTTTATAAAGTATGCAGTGAAGAGAAGGAAAAATGTGCTTTTATGTGTTTTATATATTTATTCCACAGGTGTGGTTATTTATATGGGAGAAATCCCCAACACGCAATTTAAAGCTTTGGCACTAAGGTAAATACACATTTTTTTGTTCTGCTCTTCCATTGTGCAGTCTGTAGTGATAGCAAGTTTTTGATCCAGACAGGTTCTTCTCCAGCAGTTACAGGCAGGCTTTGAAACCAGCATCAGGCAGATCATCCAGCATAGTTTTCTCCAAACTACCCTGATAAGAGCATGTGTTTATAATAGGAGACAATCTTAAGGGTACTCTTTGGTAACAGGGTCTCTTTTAAAGCAAACAACTACGAGTGTTTCATCCCAGGCAACTAGTGATGAGAGGGCATTGGACTGAAGCTGCCAGGGGAGGGTTAGATTGGATGTTAGGAAGCCTTTCCTCACATAAATGGTGATCAGACACTGGATTGGACTACCCAGGGAGGTGGTAGAGTCCCCATCCCTGAAGATGTTTAAAAAAAGACTGGATGTGGCACTTAGTGCCTTGGTCTAGCTGATTGTGGTGGTGTTAGGTTATAGGCTGGACTTGAGGTCTTTTCCAGCCTCAAAAATTCTGTGATTACTTATCCCAGTTGTTTCATCAAAGGTTAGTGAAATCATAGTGCTGAACCTTTTCTCTGCCATCTGTGGTGCCCTCTACTGCACATCCTTGTTGAAGCAAGGCAAACACTGAGGGTAACTGCATCAGTTACATTGCTTTTATTTTTAATTCACAGTTTTCTTTCCATTGTAACTTTTAATAATAGTCCCTTACTTGGTTTGCTAATAATTTTACTTCTATTTATAACAATTGCAGTCATTACTTGCTATTTAATTTATTTTTTGTTTTTTCTTGCAAGCACTTTTAAAAAAGGAAATAAATAAGACTTTTAGAAATGAACCTTCTAGTTCATTTATTTATTGGAGTTAATTTACTGGTCATATTCTGGATATTGGTATCTGCAGTTATATATCCATATGTGTGCAGATTGATTTACATATGTGTGTACAATATTGGTGCTGAAGCATGGACATTTTTGGTAATGTTTTTCAATCTCTTGCTAAGTCAGGCTTAAGCACTGGATATTTTGGTTGTACTTTTGTATAGTTACTGTTTGTTGCTATGAAGATAGAATCATAGAATCATGGTCATTAAATTAGCTTTTCGTAAGTTGATCTACGCATAGTTTTGTTTGTGATCTGTTGCCAGGGGCATGATGAGATTTTGTCAGTTCTATATCAAACAAAGTTTTGATGTTGAATTGCTGGAAAGAGCTACAGAGATTTTACATAAATATTTCCAGAGTGATTTCAGGGTACCTGAGGGCCAAAGACTTAACATCAAAGATCTGAACATTTCAGTGTATTAGTTCCTCTTCCTTTTGCTTGTGTTAATTGAAACACCTTGTGTTCACATCATCATAGCCTGAGGTTTTCCTGGAATAAATCAATGCATTAATTTTTTAATTACCTACGCATGCTGGATTTGAATGGCTTAATCTTATGGGAACTGAAGAAGAAAGGTTCTGGGGCAGTAGCTAATAAAACAGCAGGAGAAACCAGTTGCCTCTAACATTTTAAACACTACATCATCTAACTTGCTAACATGGCTAAGCATCAGAACATTTGAAATGCTGGTGGCAGTGAGTTAGATAGAGCATAGCTTCCAATATCATCATAGAGTGGTTTAGGTCAGAAGAGAACTTAGAGATAACCCAGTTTTAAGGTCCCTGCCGTGAGCAGGAACACCTCTCACCAGACCAGGTTGTCCAGAGTCCTATCCTACCTGGCCTTGAACAATTCCTGGGAGGGGACATCCACAACCTGCCTGGGTAACCTGTTTCAGTGCCTCAGCACTCTCAGAGTGAGGAATTTCTTCCCCGGATCCAGTCTAAATCTACCTTCTTTCGGTCTGAAAACTGTTCCTCCTTGTCCTATCACTACAGTCCTGTGTAAAAAGTCCCTCTCCCAGCTTTCCTATAGCCCCTGTCAGGTACTGGAAGGCTGCTGGTCCCCTGGAGTCTTCTCTAGGCTGAACAGCCCGAATTCCCTCAGACTGTCCTCATAGCAGAGGTGCTCCATCCCTCTGATCACCCTTGTGACCTCCTCTGGACTTGCTCCAACACTTCCATGTCCTTCTTGTATTAAGGACTCCAGAACTGGACACAGTGCTCCAGGTAAGGTCTCACAAGAGCAGAACAGAGAAGGAGAATCGCCTCCCTTGACCTGTTGGGGACCGTTCTTTTGATCCAGCTCAGGATAGGGTTAGCTTTCTGGGCTGCCCTTACACATTGTACGCTCACTTTGAGCTTCTCATCTACCAGAACACCCTATGTCCTTCTCCACGGGACTACTGTGCATAAAAGACGGTGTTATCAACATTTTTCTCTAGAAAACACAAATCTTAAGATATTTATCTCCTAAGTAACTGCTAACACTCTTCTAACAGCCACTGTCGGGCAGTCAATGACAATCATGTTGTTAGGAAAAGAAAATACATTATGGCATATCCTAACTGCAAAGACAAGAGCAGTTTACCTAGAAATGTAGGAATAAGAGTTGCGTTTTTTCACCCTCAAGCCACCAGGGAAGAAGCCCTGCTCTCCAAACCCAGGTGTGGTTCTGCCTCGAGAGGGCCAGGGCTGCAGGGAGGTGCTTTGGGGCAGGACAGGAGCTGATTAGGCTCCAGTGCACCTGTTGGCCCTCACAAGGCCTCTAGAAGTAGCACACCATCTCTCTAAACCACAATGAGTTTAAACTTTCTGAAGTGAAAGACTGGATTTTTTAAGGAAAAGATGAACAGCTAAAGGCAACAGGTATGAAATGGACCAAACTGCTCCTTTGCAGCTCATGAGGGGTTTCTTACTGTCTCTAGCAGAGTCATCTCTGTCTGGAAGGGAAGCCCTCTAGCCAGCAAGACCATATCAGTCAGGAAGGTCCTGGTTCAGCCTTCAGCTTACAACATTTAGTGCTTTTTTCTTAAATCTGTGCTTC
>JAOXOE010000848.1:9268349-9280470 GCA_028565055.1 Phoeniculus purpureus | reverse complement strand
ACACCCATTGCCCCTTGTCCTATCATTAGATGACACTGAGCAGAGCCTGGCTGCATCCTCCTGACACCCACCCTTCACATATTTATAGACATTAATGACGTCACCCCCTCAGTCTCCTCTTCTCCAAGCTCAAGAGACCCAACTCCCTCAGCCTTTCCTCAACAGGGAGGTGTTCTACTCCCTTCATCATCTTCATTGCTCTGAGCTGGATTCTCTCCAGCAGCTCTGAATATTTGATGGGTACATTTAGTAGCCCTCCTGCCGAAAGAACTTGCACTCATCTTTGTTCCAGGTTCACGGTTCTTACAAATTCCTCCTACCCAAAGGCTTTTGGTTGAATGGGTTTGGCCCAGTTTCAAACACTGGAAATTCCAGCTCAGAAAATGTCACAATTCAGATGCCTTGACAAGGCAGCTGCTTGGAGAGGAAATCAAAGCTTTGGATGTGCAGTCAAAGGTTGCAAAATATGAAGAGGAAGAACACCCTTGAAAAATAATTCTGCTGTGAAACAGGCTGTGCCTCAGCTCTGGGAAAGCAATGGACCTCCTCTCCTAAAGAAACAATCCCAAGGCATTCACGGGTGATGCACATGTACACGTACCTTTCTCCTCACTTGTAGAAGCAGTGTCCCATTTTGGAGACAACAATGAACTGTAGAGAAATGGTGACCTGTTTAACATATGGCTTAACATGTGCTGATGCAAAATAACTCTTGGGCACGTTGTGTGTGACAGTTAACATAGATGTGGGAGGTGGGGAGCACCAGACCCCTCTGGCATAGTCCTCCAGGAAAGGAAAGAAGATGAGACTGGAGAGATGGATGGTGCAGGCAGATGATAGATTCATGAGAAAACAAGTAAGAGAGCAAACAACAGGTGTGCAGGATAGCTAAGGTGATCACACAAAAGTCAAGCACATATTCTAGGTTAGTGGTTATCAGTACACTCGCCACACCTTGTTCCAAATATGCAGGTACGCTCAGCATCTTTGAAAGCCTGGCCTTGACTATCTGTCTACAATCTAAATGCTGCACAGCCTGCACCCATCTGTCTGATACACACAGGGCTCTGATCTCTCTGAAGTCTCTTGTCTCTCCAAACCAACTCTGTTGTGGTATCGTGGTGATGCAAGAGGAGGCAGGACAGCATAGCTGTGCAACAACCCAGATGGTTAAAAGAGAACACGATGGGTACATGTGCTCAGGTGTGAAGCACACCTATCAGATCCAAAAATATGGGAAAGCTGGAAGTAAAATGGGAACAAAGCTTGTTTTGATGTGTCCTGAAGCGTGCTCTGCTTGTAAACATGAAGGTACAGGGATGAAGAAGTGTAGTTCCACGTGGAACTCGCAGCAGTACAGCTGAAGCCAGTACAAAACAGTAGCGTTGGACAGACAGTCTTGTGATGCTGCTTTGAGAGACCAAGGCACCCAAACTTCTACAGAGAACGACATGTCAGCATAAAGCTGGGAAACTCAAACTGATCCCACCTTTGGTCATTAAGTAAGAGCCCAAACTATTTTCAGCCACTTTGTAAGTCAGGGCTGGTAAGTGAAAATCTGACCGGAGTTAATTCTGTAAACACCGGTTGGGCCACTGGTTTTGTAACAGGGGTTGATGGTGGGCAAGGCATGACACATGACACAAAAGATTATGTTGAGACGTAGCTCGCAGGAGTTGTTTCTCTCTAAGCCGTGCCAGTCTAGACTTGGTCCCGGGAGTAGTGGCACAACGTCAGCCACTAAGGCCATGTGCCAAGCACAGAACCAGTGAATCACAGCAATCATTTTCCAAGCATGGCTGTGTTAAAAATTAATTATTACAGTGGCATTAATGAGCTAATCCAAACCCCAGGGAAGTCAAGACAAATATTTCCACTAATTTCCGTGGATTTCGTGAGAGACCATACTCTCACCAGCCTCCCTGTGTGAGTGTTTTCAGACTTATTCTGAAGACGTAAAAACATCTCTCTTTCACAAGCAAAGTGAACTCCAGATGAGTAGATTCTGTACTTAGGCTGCCAAGTGGGAAAAACGTCGGGAATTCCATACCTCCTCCTCCCTGGCATAGTTGGGTGACATATTGGAATCTATTTGGAATATTTAAACGAGAGAAAACTTTCATTTTCTCGTTAACACTTTCATCTGCTAATAAGTTAATTGCTTTTACAAGGCACTTTAAGAGTAGTTGTCTCATTTATGGCAGTGCTCACAATTAGAGGGCTACTTGTTTCTCATTTACAATGAAAAAAAAAAGCACCAAAAGGAATGTGCGGTAGGGTGTCTGCAACTTCTTTACTCCCCAAAAAGGCCCAAAGGGATTTGCAAAGGACTTTAATCTCTAATAGATTAAAGGTCCTGAATTCCTGAGACTGAAAGATAAGTCAAAGGAAAATAGATTCCAAAAGGCAACACCCCTTTGCCTCAGCCTCTCAGCCAGGCGGGAGACTCCTGCTGAGCCATCAGCAGTTGCCTAAGAAACCCCTCAGAGATTTGGATGCCAAGAAAAATCCACTACGCTCGGGCATCAAGGTCTAACAGGTTTTTCAGAGCCTACTCGTGCCTGTGTGGCCCCAGAGACTGAAGTCACGTAGGTGAGTTTAGTGGGGAGGAAAGCCTACCTGCTTTTCCTCTCACAGCTGCAGAGCTACAGAAGAAGAGTGCTGTTTCTTCAGAGCTGGCTGACAGCTGGCTTGGGCTTGTCCAGTGAGCCAGTGGATTGATTTAAGCCTCAGCTGTTCTCATGAAAGGGCAAACTACTCTTTGAGTCACACCGTTTTCATCCAGCAGTGCAGAATCCTGCTTGAATTTTCCAAGAAAACTTACTTTTAATTCCCTTCATCACCACACCTTGAGATCGAAGCCAGAACGTCTCAAACTCTCTTGCATCATTTCAGTTCAGAGCATGAGATTCCGAGAAACTGGCTGTCCTGGGACCACTGGCTCCACCAGAGCTCCTCGAACATTTTCAGTGTTTTCCTTTTCCAAGGGGAGGTCCACTCCTCTTTAATGCTTCATGCTGCTACCTCCCTTGGGAAATGGATTCAACTGGAAAATGATTTTCCCTTCCCCAGATGAGTCTTCATGTGGATCCCTTCCTCATCCAGCTCACTCTTGGGCCCCAAGACCTGTGGTAGCAGAGGGAGGAGTAGGGACCTCCCAGCCTGGCAGGAGGGAAGACAGAGCCACCCTCAGAGCCCAGACTCGTGATGGTTTTGAAACTGCCCTGAGAATTTTCAGGATGCCAAATCTGAGACCTCTCATTGAGATTCTAATTAACAGGCATTAAGTGTTTCCTCTCTAAAATTGCACTTCTCTCTAAATTGGTGGACAAAGCCACATCTGTGATGAAATATGGGCCTTATCTCCTTCACTGGAGATGTTTAAGACCCGCCTGGATGTGTTCCTTTGCAACTCGGTCCAGGTGATCCTGCTGTGGCAGGGGGATTGGACTGGATGATCTTTCAAGGTCCCTTCCAATCCCTAATGATTCTATGATTCTATGTTAGTTAGTGAGGTTCAAGAAGGAGGAAACCAATTAGGGGAAGGGACCAGCGGTCTCTGCAGCTGGAAGAGCCCACTGGGCTCAGCAAGATTCCCACCTGAGCAAGAAGTGCAAGGTCAGTCCTCTATTTCTCTGAGGAAGAGGGGGAGTATAAAACAGATTGCAATAACATCACGCCAGGCCACGGGCTGCTGAGACACGTTTCCTTCTTCATTGTGCTCGACACCAAGAGTCACAGGGGCAGGGCCAGTAAATTTACAACAGCAAGAATCTGTGAATGCAAAGTTCTGTAATTGGTTTTCATTTGCTTCATCCTCTTGGCCACAAGATTTACGTGCTGACACCAGGCAGCTAAAGCAGCGGTTAAAGAAATATTTGAAGAATATAAGCGGAGCTAAGAAAACGTTCTGGGTTGTGTGATGGGATTTATTTTTATTTAAAGAAGAAAGATAAAGGGCTTTTTTTACACTGGATAGTCCCACTCCTACAACTCATCTGCAAGAGCTACTGCAGGTTTCTGAAGAAACCTAAGGAAAAACAACTGCACCCTTGATTTTGTTCTGTGAGATAAGCTTACTAGAAAAACAGTCTGTGGTTTTTCTACAAGTCATTAATGCATCCCACTGCCAGGGACGACGGCTATCCTGCCACTTCTGAAAACACAGCCTGCGCTGCAGCCATGGGCCCAGGACCCCCAGGCATTTGAGGGGGTCTGGGCTCATCTGCTGAAGCCCAGTGCTGACGGTCTCATCCCCCACCGCCCTTTGCAGAAGGGGCTGCTCTAAGCCAAGGCAGCACTCAGCAGAAGGGAACCTGCACCCAGATGCTTTAGCACTCAGGAGCCCATTTCACAGCCAGGAAACCTCACTAATGTCTGTAAATATGTAAAGGGTGGCTATCAGGAGGACGGTGCCAGGATCTAGGACGGTGCCAGGATCTTCTCAGTGACATCCAATGACAGAACAAGGGGTAAGGGGCGCAAGCTGGAAAAGCTACTTTACTGTGAGGGTGACAGAGCGCTGGCGCAGGCTGCCCAGAGAGGTTATGGAGTCTCCTCCTGTGGAGATGTTCAAAGCCAGCCTGGACACGTTCCTGTGTGATCTGTCCTAGGTGAACCTGCTCTGGCAGTGGGGTTGGACGAGATGATCTTTCGAGGTCCCTTTCAAACCCTACCATCATGAGGTTCTGTGATTCAATAAAGGGAAGTGAAGGCAGGACAAAGCCCTGCCTCAGCCACAGGTGGAGAGCAGGACTAATACCTGCTTTTCAAATATGAAAACCAGGCTCCATAAATCCTGATTCCCAACTGCAGAGGTTAGAAACAGAGGGGGCCAAAATTCTTTAGTGCTCACTCTGCAGAGCTCTGGGTTAGGCATTTTTGCTTCGAAAGGGGGAATATATAAAAAAAGACCTTCTGGAGTTAATATTCTTCCTTTAGCCATCACTTCATTTTTTCAGCTTTCAGCGTGAAGCTGGCGTTGCCAGCAAGACCACCTAGCCACAAACCTAGCAGGGAGCTTCCAGAATTCTTCTGAACACTGACTCCTTGTTATAAATTGCAAAGTGGTAATAGCAACAGAGCATATCCCATCTGTGCCAGGCTTTGGGCTGGGAAGGAGCACTCTCCCTGCTGCTGAACACAACTTGGAAAGATCCTTTCAGTCCACGCATGTATCAGCATTAGCCATTTCTTTGTCAACAAATCCCTTAATGCGTACCCTTTCTATCATGTACAGATGTCCAAAAAATAATGGAATACTGTACTACAGGATTAAACACTTTAATGTCAGCATATGTGTTGCATGACTCTGAACAATGGTATCATTGTGCGTGTACAAACAGCGGGTCGAGGGAAGATGGGTTTAATTATCTCCGAAGCAGCAGCAAGTTCTTCCTGGCTAAATTAAACTTCAGTTAGCAAGGACTGCTCAGGGCAGAAACTTCTATTTCTGTAACAGAACACTCAAGCTCTTTTCTGATGTTCTTGCAGCTCGAGGGTCAATGTCGTACCTGGTTCAGGCAGGGCTTTGGAGAGCGGTGCAAAGGCACCTGCTCCCCTGGAGTGAGAACTGCAGCGTAGGGCTGAGAGGATGCTGCAAGTCACCACATCCTCTTGCCCCACATGTTAACCAGGAGACGTCTAGGTTAAAATTCCTTAGGATGGGAGATGGCAAAGGGAAAAACATATTAATTGTGAGGGAAAGGACAGCGAGAAGCTTGCATGCTGCCTTCTGCATCTGGAGCTTTCCCCTGCTGGGATGTCTTTGCCAGCACTTGCAGGTAAAGCTGGGTGGTTAAACTATTTCTCCTTAAAGAACATCCATGAAATATCTGGGCAGGTTACGCACGGGTAATCCATTTTCTTCTCCGAGTGTGCCCTGATCGGTACCTGTTCACGCTGTGGTTTCTCTGCTGAAATCAGAGCCGGGCCGGCCACAGCAGATGAAAGGTATTGTGAAAAATTTACACGTGGGACTGCTCTGCGAACATGAAACTCTCCTAATAGTAAACAGACCGGTTGTGGTGTGAATCCTGATGCTGGGTTTGCTGTGTCTGTGTGTGTATCTGGGGAAAGTAAAGTTAAGTAAGCAGGGAAGAGCTGTGTTTCCTCAGAATAACTTATTCACAGCCTCAGTATGTGAAACACGGCAGCGCTCTGCTGCAACCTATTTGCAGATGCTGCAGTGCTGTGGGATTTGGGGTGTGTGAGAGAATGGAAAAATGTAGGGTGATGGGGAAAAGAAATAAACAGGAGTTCACAAAGTTGTTCCTTTAGAGAGATTCCCTCGATTTCTACCTGCCTTTTTCAGGAATCTAATATAAGGAAATCTCCTGCAAGGCCCCCCTCAGCCTCTCCAATCTTGTTTCTCTCCCCACCTTCACTGGGAAGGGGGGGTCCAAGACAGTGCTGACCAGGGGATTTGTCCCAGCAGCTCCCCCTTTCCCAGAACCTTGGAGGTGGCATTTTTCAAGAGACAGAAAGGCAAGCTGGGGTCTGTGGTGATGCTGAAATCAGGAGCACTGGAAGGGGCTGCCCAGCACGGGTTGTGGAGTCTCCTTCTCTGGAGACATTTAAAACCCTCCTGGACATGTTCCTGTGCAACTTGATCTAGGTGATCCTGCTCTAGCAGGGGAATTGGACTAGATGATCTTTCAAGGTCCCTTAAGTGGAGCACCTTCCCTTACGAGGAGAGGCTGAGGGAGCTGGGTCTCTTTAGCTTGAAGAAGAGCAGACTGAGGGGTGACCTCATTAATGTCTATAAGTATTTGAAGGGTGGGTGTCAAGAGGATGGAGCCAGGCTCTGCTCAGTGTCCTCTAATGATAGGACAAGGGGCAATGGGTGTGAGCTGGAACAGAGGAAGTTCCACATAAATATGAGGAGGAACTTCTTCACAGTGAGGATGACAGAGCACTGGAACAGGGCTGCCCAGTGGGGTTGTGGAGTCTCCTTCTCTCGAGACGTTTAAGACTCGCCTGGACATATTCCTGTGTGACTTGGTCTAGGTGAATCTGCTCTGGCAGGAGGATTGGACTAGATCATCTTTCAAGGTCCCTTCCAATCCCTGATGATTCTATGATTCTGTGATGCCCTCCTATGTCCTCCCAACTGGTCAGCATTGTGGCCATCACAAAATGTCTCAGTCTCTCATGCTGTCACCAGGACTAAGGTTAAGTGAGGCTGATACTTCCCTCAGCAGTCTGCAGCACCGACACACTGGGGCTGCTGCATCATTCTGTTCATCTGAAAGATGGGGATTCACCTGGCCAGCAGTGCTGGGTCAGGGGCTCCCTGCAGGAGCTGTGGGCTGCTGCAAAGCTTCCTGCCACCAAAACAATCTTATCTCTTCTTGACATGATCCTTTAGAAATGCCCCTGTGCGCACTGAGCAAAATCACAGGCAGAAACTCATCGTTACGCCTTTCTTTTCTCTGTCTACACCGTAACGCGTGACATGGAGTAACAGCCTAAGAGCAGAGGTGCGCTGCTAACTCACACACACTAAATCCCCTGGATGCAGCTGTGGGCGGAATGTAAAGATGCAGGAATACATTTCTGTTTTCTCTCTTTGAACAGAAACGGCTGCTACACTACACTGCTCACACTCTGTAGCTCAGGGGACAGCAGGGCTGCTTCCTTGGGGCTGTGAACGCAGCGGGTTGTATGTAGTGAGGCCAACTTCACGGGGAAGCGGTGCCAGCATTAGGTGTGAACTCCAAGTCACACATTTTTGTCAGTGCATCCAAGGGTCAAGGAGATAGTGGCAGCCTGGGGAGGAGGGGAAGGAATCATCAGTGAGGGTCGAGACAGCGGAGACCGAGGTGGCAGCCACGATGCTGGAAAGGGCAGCACTGGTTGAGAGGAGGAAGCAGGGCGATGGGTGTCTCCAGGGAGAGGCTGTAGAGCACAAGTGACAATATGGTTCATTGAGAAACATAATCTCACGGTCCAACCAGCAGACAAACGGGGCCCAAGTTGCTTCCTGCAACCTGCTGTAAGGCTGGAGGCCTCTGGAAAGATCCCTGATGTAAAAACCAGCAGTCTGTCCTGCAGCTTGTACACACAGCATTGAGCACATGGAAACACATCCCCAGGCCCAGGGAGGGAGGCAAGTGGCTGAACAGATGTGGTCAGAGGGAACGTGTATTCCACCAGGGACGATAAGAGGCAGGGCGAGAGAGCAATGCAGCGAAACCAAGGCTGGACTATTGGCACATTTTGGAATAAAGAGATCCAGGTTGTTCTCGAAAGTGTGAAAAGGTTCCTTGAACCAGCATTCTCCTGGAGAAACTGGCTGCTCATGGGTTGGACTGAAAGGGTTGTCAAGCCCACCGACAGGCTGCCCAGGGAAGTGGCAGAGTTACTGTCCTTGGAGAGATTTAAGAAACGTGCAGATGTAGAGCATCGTGAGATGACTGAGTGGTCATCTCTGGTGTTTAATGGTTTGCCTTGATGGTCTTACAGGTCTCTTCCAGCCTGAATGATTCTATGATTCTGTGAAATCTCAGATCAGGAGAAGGCAAGAAAGTTTTCCTGAAGTGCTTTTAGCCAGCTCTAATCTAATCTCGGGTAGACAGCCCAGCAGTGACTGGTTGTCTGGACAGATACTGGTCCTCAGAGGCTGAGGGCAGCAGCACTCCAAACTTCCTGCTCTTCTGAGGGTGTCCTTCACACCCCAGTGTCTAAGGGCTAAGCATCTCTACAGGACACAGGAAGCCTGCAACACAGGCACCTGAATCCACAAGCAGGACATGCAAATTAAAACCAAATTGTAGTACAGGAACTCTTGATTGATCGTGTAGACGCACCACAGCATCAAATTATGCTCTTGCATTCGCATAATTACACTGGGACAAACGAAGACGGCTTCAAACGTATTTGATAACTTAGATACTGCTTGTAATAAACATCCTGAGTCAGTAATCTTGGGACAGTCCCTGCCCAAGTGTCTCTGATGTGTTTATACAAAGAAGACAGAGAGGGCTAAGCGTACTGCTAATGCCCTGGGAAGCGCATTCACCCACATTTGCAAAGCCAGAGTCCTCTGCCTTTTGCCGGGCCAGTGAGACAGGATATTGCCTGCCAGCTTCGTTAGAGTTCTTTCCAAATCCTGCTTCCAGAGCATGAAGAACTTTATGAAAGTTGTGCTGATAAACTGATGCTTTTCAAAGCTGATACGCTGCTAATTATTTTCCACTACGCTGGTTTTTTTCTTCCAGTTGCCTTCTGTTCCTTATTACTACCGGTGTGTTATTATACAGCACAGAGTTACTTAACACAGCAAAAAAATCCAACAACATTTGCAAAACTGATATAGAGAGAGGGACTGGATTCTCGGCTGGTACAGCTGGTTTAAGGTATTTTAGAAGTAAATGAAATCAAATGAGAATTTATAATCCTTCCTGAGGTCTGGATTCCATCAGACTAAACTCATTAGGCATTAAGGTGCAGGTGCAGCTAAATAAAGGATTGTTCTGCTTTCCTTAATACCGTAGATTCACATCTTGAGTTCAAAATAAAAGTCTTTTGAAAGCACGTGTATACGCTGTGCATCTACTGGCAACCCTTGAAAGGGAAGGTTTAGCTGATGGAATCTTCGTATGCCTCATTTTTTGTCAAAGGAACGTGCCCGATGCTACACTGACCGTGTAAGGGCGAAAGTGGACAAAGAAGTGACTGCACATTGGCCTCTTCAGGCTCATGCATTTCATTTGTATTAGACTTATTTCATCTACTGCACAGCTGCCCAGATAAATTATATCTCACAGAATCACAGAACATTAGGGATTGGAAGGGACCTCGAGAGGTCATCTAGTCCAATCCCCCTGCCTGAGCGGTATCACCTAGACCCAGTTGCACTGGAACATATCCAGGCGGGTTTTAAACGTCTCCAGAGAAGGAGACTCCACAACAGAGTAACAGAACATTAGGGATTGGAAGGGACCTCAAAAGATCATCCAATCCGATCCCCACCACCACAGCTGGATCCCCTAGATCCAGTTGCAGAGGAACACATGCAGGTGGGTTTGAAATGTCTCCAGAGAAGGAGACTCCATGACCCCCATGGGCAGCCCCTTCCAGTGCTCCGTCACCCTCACTGGGAAGAAGTTCCTTCCCACATTCATATGGAACCTAAGCCTCCTTTAATGTTGTACTACCACAACAATACCAGCATCCCACCCCCAAATATTCCCAGAGTGTGGGTCTACACCTGCACAGGCTCTCTGGGAGGGACATGGTGGGAGTCGCAAGACTAGTAAACTGTGTTAAAAGGAAAATTATTCAAGAGCCAGTTGTCCAGGTTTGAAACCAGGTGACTTGCCAGATTTCTCAGCTGAAATCCCAGATCCTGGTTCTGTTGAGAAGTCGTTTGTGGGGGTATTACAAAACAATCAGTCGATATCAGATACGCAGCCATCAGATAAGAATCTCAGCCTTTGACTGTCATCAGCAAAATTTCCACTTGGAATGTATTCACCCTGAGCTGTGCAACCAGACCGCTCTCGGCTGGACCTTTCCAATAACAAACATCTGTGCCCTTCTAGGGGGCAACAAGCTATTCAGGGGAAAGGTCCATCTGCCCTGGAGGAGAAATCCCTGTGAGAGCAGAGCTTGTCTGGCATCCCTACTGTTCCATGTCACACATGTTTTCAGGTGCTCTGTGTGTGGGAGGTCTGGTGATAGTAACACGGTTCATAAGCCAGGATTATTACTAGATAGAAATACGGGGTTTGGAGGGAGGAAACCTTTTGGAAAATATTAGAGACTTCAATTACTGCTGAAACAGATACTCCAGGGTGCCCTTCCTCATGAAAAGTAGGATTTTGTGACCTATTTCACATTTTTCTTTGAGATCATCATGTTTGTTCTGTGCTGCCAAGACAGCTGAGATCAGGTGGGGCACTGAGGACAAGGCTGTTCCTGGGTTGGAGACATGGGAACTGGAGAGGAGGTCACTGACCAGCAGCTGCCAACTACCACACATCACAGAATCACAGAACATTAGGGATTGGAAGGGACCTCAAAAGATCATCTAGTCCAGTCCCCCTGCCGCAGCAAGATCACCTAGATCCAGTCACACAAGAACATAACCAGGTGGGTTTTAAACATCTTCAGAGAAGGAGACTCCACAACCTCCCTGGGCAGCCTGTTCCAGTGCCCTGTCCTTTTGCCTGTGATGGGGCTTGTAGCTTGGGCTTGTTTTTGCTTTCTAGAAGTTTTGCTGTGCAGCACTTTTTACTGAGAAACAGCGAAGGGACTGTTTATTCTTCCACAGCTTGGTGTATGGACCTGAGAACTATGCACAGCAGAGATCTCCGAGTTGATGACATCCACTTACATTTCTGTTGGTAGATGTAAAACACTCGTGTCTCTGACAGCAAGTTTAAACTATGATTTCAGAGGCTTCCTCAGGAAGCCACATTTATAGAGAGAGTATGTAAGTATAAAGTGTGTGCATGCATCTGTCCTCTTTAAAATGCAAATGTTAGTGGCCAGCACCCCAGGCAAAACAGCATCTGAAGGTTGGAAGGAGATTTATTTTCCTTTAATTCCCACCCACGATCCCCATTGTACAGAAGAATTCTCCTTTTTTTTTTTGGTACAAGATAAGCCCATCAGTGACATCAGCAGCACCTAGCCCTGCATACCACACTGTGGATCACAGGGCTGGATTGCTCACACTGAGCCTCTCGCTAGGGTTGGGCCATCCAGGCCTCCTGAGTCAGCCCCTAACAACAGCATTTTCTGTTTTGTTTTGATTTCTGTGCCTCTTCAAACGCAATTTTGCAACTGCAGGACTGGGGTAAAAGATCAGCTGTTGTAATACACCCTGGTGTCCTCACATAGGTTTGGGATGAATGAAGGGAACGCAGATCACGTCCTGTTGCAGGCAACTGATAAAAATAGCACAGAAACGAGATGATGGTGTTTATGAAAGTTTCCCTCAAAGAGCAGGAACACAGATCATTCTTCTCCAGCCCAGTCTCTTGCCTACCAGTCACTACCCTCTTGTTGGAACACACTTCCTTCTCACATTGATGTGGAACCTCCTATGTTCCAGCTGACACCCACTGCCCCTCGTCCTATCACTAGATGACACTGAGCAGAGCCTGGCTCC
>JAOXOE010000848.1:9218928-9268249 GCA_028565055.1 Phoeniculus purpureus | reverse complement strand
GATCCTGCTGTGGCAGGGGATTGGACTAGATGATCTTTCAAGGTCCCTTCCAATCCCTAATGTTCTGTGATTCTGTGAAGTCTTCACTCCCCCAAGTTTTAAGGACTTACAACTTTTTCAAGTAAGAGCTGAGCAAGGGAACTTTGAACCCAAAACATGTCTTTTATTTGAGAAAAAGATATTTGAAGACAATAAAAAGCAGAAAAGAAAATGTTACGGTTTTGCTCAAGAGTTGGAGCAGTAAATGCTGTGAAACCGAGGAGAATCAAGAGAGAGATAAATCCCTGTGTCATCCTTTTGCTCTTAGAAACTGAGAGATTCTCTGGAGGCAAATTCATTCCTAATTTTCTGGTTCAGGTCATCCCACATGTCCCTCTAAGTCATCCAGTTGAAGCTGTATGAAGCTGCTGCTGAAGTTAGTGTGCTAGTCAAGACAGGCAGATGGCTTGCTGTTTTGTAGCAGTTTCTGCTTGTTTTTGTCTCTGGCAAAGAAGCATCTGACATAAGCTTCATAGTCATCCTGGTGTCCATTCGTGTTCCAAGATTCATTTAGAAAACTGATCTTCTGATGTCGTTTAAATATCAACCCTTCCACTCTGTAATACGGGACCTTTAGATAGGATTCAATAAAGACTGATAATGTAGCAGGAAAATATCTGTAACCAAACCAAACAAATATTCAATTTCATAATAGATTATTGCTCCAGAGGTTTTGAAGGAAATCAGCTATGACACTGACAAATGCTGTGTGAAGTTGCATTGGTCCATGCTAGTTGCATCCAACAGTGATTTCACTAATTAGAGGGACTGTGCAATTTCCCATTTTTTAATATAACAACTCTGCAAACCAATTGTGAGGGGAAACGGGGGGAAAGGCCACTGAAAGAAAAACCTTTAACCTCTATGTAATTTTAAAAGTCCTTAACTATTAGGTGAAAAACCTTGAAATTCAAATATTTCACTATTGGAAGGATAACAGCAGGGATTGAAAGCAAGAAATGAGGGTCTGCACCTCTTAAGTGTTTTATGTATTTGCTAGCTTCAAATGATAGAGTAAATCTTTGCACTAAATAGAATCACAGAATCAGAGAACATTAGGGATTGTAAGGGACTTCAAAAGATCATCTGGTCCAATCCCCCTGCCACAGCAGGATTGCCTAGATCCAGTCACACAGGAACACATGCAGGCAGGTTTTAAGCGTCTCCAGAGAAGGAGACTCTATAGCCCCCCTGGGCAGCCTGTTCCAGTGCTCTGTCACCCTCACTGAGAAGAAGTTCCTTCTGATATTTACATGGAATCTCCTGTGTTCCAGCTCACACCCATTGCCCCTTGTCCTACCATTAGACAACACCGAGCAGAGCCTGGTTCCATCCTCCTGACACAAATACTGCTCCTTTCACGTATTTATAAACATTAATGAGGTCACCCCTCAGTCTTCTTTTCTCCAGGCTAAAGAGACCCAGCTCCCTAACTTGTTGGAGAACCTACAGCTCAAGGTGATTTTGTCTCTTTGTTGTTTGTTTGACTTCATCCTGTAGAAAGGAAAGTCTGGCTGAATTTGTTTCTGTTTAAAGACTCCTGCAATGTTTAGGTGAAACAACCACAAATTCCAGTTACAGCTGTGTGTACAGAAACACATTTCTGAACTGGAGTGAAAACTGGGAAAACATGGGTTGGTCTGAAATGACTTTTAATTTTTCTTGTGTTTCCTTTCCAAGTGTTTTATTTTGCACTGCTTTTCCCATTGCAATGAAACCAGAAAGCCCAAAAGACAAAATAGAAAAGAAAATAAAGGCAAGAAAAATTGGAATGTTGCAATGGATTACAAACTGTGCTTAGTCTAAATGAAAGGAATTTTTGCATTATTGTTTTCAATCATAATTATAATCTTTAATTTTGAAATGAAGTATAATTTGAAATAGTCAAAACATTTCAAAATGAAGTGTTTCTCACAAATAGAAAATACTTCCAATAGAAAATACTTTATTTTTCCCTTGACAGCTATTAGTAGCTGTGTTTTTCAAGGAACAAACTGTCCATCAGAAAATGTAATTTAGATTTAAAAGCAGTACTAGATTCTACTACAAAGATATTTGTGAAAGTATCATAGGTATAATCAGATTGATGGAGAAAGACAATAGAAAACCCTGTATGTATGGTGGGCATTTAGTCTGCAGTAAATTAAGTGCCCTACAATGTTTTAGTTGGTTGTGTGCAGAAAACAAATAAACCAGTTCTAGGAATCTGCTGAATAGTTTTGATGAAATATCTGCTCAATAAAAATATTTATTAGCTAACTTGAACCACACGATCAAGCACCGCAGTGAGTTCCCCACACAAAGCATCATGAGAATTGCCTTATGAAGAGAGTTGGAGAAAATTGGGGCTTTTTCATTTGGATAAAAGAAGGCCACAAGGGGACTTAATTACTGTCTATAAATACACAAGGGCTGAGTGTCAAGAAGAAAGGAATACTCTCTTTTCAGTGGCATCAGACAGGACAAGGGGTACTGGATGCCAGCTCGAACACAGGAAGTTTCACCTCAATATGAGGGAAAACTTTTTACTGTCAGGGTTATTCAATATTGGAATGGGTTGCCCAGGGAGGTTGTCAAGTTCCCTTCTCTGGAGATATTTCAGACCCTCTGGATTCAGTTTTGTGTAGCTGATTAGGCTTTTTAGGTGTTAATGCTTTTCAGCAGTTTGCATCCTGCTTGAGCAGGAGGGTTGGACCTGATAGCCTTTGAAGGCCCCTCCCAACCCTAATAAACTCTGTAAACTGTGTAAATAGTGCCAGAAACAGCCCTGCTGCAGTATGCTGGAGTTGGTCATGCCAGAGAGATCCTGCAAAGAACATCCCAGACCACTCTGCCTGTGGCCCTGGTAGGACCAAATCTGCACAGCAGAGCTGGTCTTTAAAGAGATGGTGCCAGCACCCTGTGCACCGCAGCCAGGGCTGCAAACCCACAAACCACCTGCACCTTTTACAGATTTGTGTGCCCTGCTGGTCTTATATTTATATGAAATTTCCATCCTGCAAGGAGCTAGTTCTCTGCACTGTCACTGACCTCTCGCTGATAACCAAGAGTCAAGTCACTGTAAAATGGTCACTCAGTATCAAAGGCACCACAGCTTTGCTCATTGGATCAGGAATTGCGCCTGCAAGCCAGGCAGGTAAAATATGTCTGGATTAAATTTTAATTGTCTCAAATCAGGCTCACCAGGGGCTGGAGTTTGCTGGTGAGGACCAATGAAGGAGATTACACTGAAGCAATTTCAAAAACTCAGACTGTTCCCTCTCTCAACAAACTTTACAATCTCTAGAACAGAGAACAGAAAGCTGTCAGCAGTCCTGGTAATTTCCAGCAGCAGATAAACCTTCACCTGAGGGACCCAAACTGCATCACCCAGCTGTGCCTGAGAACTGGAAAGGAGAAAAAAGGACTCTGATAAAAGCAAAAAGCTGCTTTTCTTGTTAGACTGGGAGAGACCTAAAAGTTCTGGGAAAGAGTTTAAAAGGAGATGAGTTTTTGCTTATGATTATCTAAGGTGCTCTTTTTATCTCCCAGGGTAGCCAACATCTCATTATCACTATCTCCATAATGATGGCAATGGCCAGCACTGATGTTTCCATGGGTAGGTGGACACAGGCAGGCTGGCAGCAGAGCAGGGCTGAGTGCAGATGGGCAGGCTGGCAGAAGAGTAGGGTTGGGCACAAGCTGGTAGAAGAGCAGAACTGGGCACTGACAAACTGATGGCCCAGATATCTCCATGCAGCAGCATGGGGCCTTTGGTAACTGCAGCCATTTGCTCCATTGAGCTTACTGGAAAAGGTGGCTATAGTTATTGTGTAAGGTGTGGCTTTGAGGATTTGTGTTTTCAGCCTCTTTATTGAAATCCACTGAACCATGTTGTCTTGTCTTTCATTTATGTTTTTTATTATGCTTACATACAAGGTCTTGTCATAAAGTGTAGTTGCCAGGAGGCAAGTTGTATATGAAAAATGCTCTGGTTGTTTTACTTGAATAGCAGAGTATGTGTAGGATACCAGAATTTAATAGGCTGCTTAGGTGTATTTCAGTAAGTTTTGAGCATTGCAAATGCTCTGGGGAGGGGACAATACTGCTGGGTGAACAGAGCCTCGTGCAGTGCTCTGAAAAACACTGAGATGCAAAAATCATCCTACCACTTGGGACACAAGGTCTGGGTTAACTAGAAAGCATGGAAAGGCTTGGTGTATCAGAGCCAGTGGGTCTGATTTTACACAAAAGGTCATACAGGTACAAATCTTGAAGTGCAGTTTTGCCTTCTTCAGAAGCACCTTCATCTGTGCATGGTAGTAGCCCACAGCCCCCATCTCCCTTTTTGTCTGCACACACCTCTGGGCTTGAGACTGTCAGCATTCTGCCCAAAAGGTGGGTTCTATTCCAGAGGGAAAACCTGGTGAATTGATTTGATGCAAATAAGCTGCCATACAGAAGTACTGTGAGGTTTTAAAAAGTGTATGTCCCTCTTCAGCCCTGGTCTCCTCTCTTGAAGACCTTCCTCAGCCTAATATGAATCTAAATGTAGTTATCATGTCAGTGGTGCTGGTGATCCTGCTGTGGAAATGGGTAGTGTACTCAAGTCCTCTCTCTTTTGTTTGTGAATGGTGGCATGTACTTCCATATAAATCACTTGGTGACACCAACAGTTTTCTTTACTGTTTAAAACCGGGGGTACACACAGACTTGGACTCAGCTCGATAGCAGTGCAGTTATTTGCATTAATTAAACACATGAATTCTAAGTCTGTAAACATTGAGAACTAATAATGATCTGGTTCAGGCTTCTAGTCTAAGTTTATCTTTGTTAAAACTTCTGGTTTTTAGACCTTTGTGATGTCTGTGCACCTAGGGGCTATCTCAAGCCATGACTCCCAGCACTGGGGTCAAGAAAACCTGTTTCTTTTAGAGCCATGTTGTTTGAAATATATTTGAGGGAATCGGGAACACAATAATACAGTTCTCTTTGAATGAAGTGGGGAACTCTGTAGTATATAAAGAAAATGGCAGGGATCCATGAAAATTAACATCAGAGATAAAAGGAATCTAACCATTGCTATGCTGGGAGAGTACCGTGAAACCCTGATGTTGGGCTTTTGGCAGGTCTGGGCATAAGAGAAATGCTTACTGATGCATAGCCTAGGCAGACCTGGCATCGTCTCCTCTGGAGCTACCCTGCCAGCTGCCTCAGCCATAAATGAGATCCCACAAACATGTACAGTCAAGGATGAACAATGAGAAAAATTAAATGTGTTACAGGGGTTAGGAAAGAACTGGGAAGCCTTACCTTTAATCTCATTTTGGTACTGGCTCTTCTGCATTAGGTCCACAGTGCCACAGGGAGACAGAAGCCATTTGTCTTTACTGTACAGTAAATTGGAGATGCTGGATGTTATGTGTCCGTGCTGTCAGCCCAAGTAGTGTATCCTGCCTGGCAGATCTAAGCTTAGGTTGTCTGCATGTTATGTGTTGAGTGTGGGGTTCCCAGGCTGTGTCTGCTCCACTCAAGACAGTGAATGAGTGGATGCTCACATGAGAGTGGAGGCCTGCAGAATGGGTAACTGGGGATGTTCAGAGTGGGTAATGCATGAGGACAGATAGGTGACCATAGGCAAGCACCATTATCTTGATCTCCAAGTACTTGCTGGTCTACAAGATCAGAGGTGCTGTAGGGAGTAATTAATCTGAAATATCTCCAGGAACACTTTAAACATGAAAAATGTCATCTCAAATTTATTGTAAAATAAGGTGACAAATGACTTGAGCAAATGTTGGGTACCTGTCATAAGGCATCCTCTCATAAGAGTGAGAATCTTCTAATAACCATTAGCAGCTTATTTGCATTGATTTTTCCTGCATTTGATGTGAAATCTTGTTTGGCTAGATGCAAGGAAGGCTAAGTATGTGCTGAAAGCCAGTAATTTGATTATCTACACTCTTTCTGTCTAGTTATATGATCCTTGCAAAGTCCTTTATTAAAACCTACTTAGAAAGAATTGCTAAACCTTGGTGGAATGCCAACCATGCTAACGCAATCTGGCCAGTGAAGAAGAGTAGGCGCTTATTGAACAGAAAACTTAAATCTTGTTAAGATTGGATACAAGAGGAAATGGTAATAAGAGGGTTGCACTGAAACTGTCGCTTAGACAATGGAGGTGGCACCTCGGCTGTGGTGTGGACACACCTGTCCTTTTTCATACTGCAAAACTCTCCTTTCATGTAGGATAATCCTAATGTATAGGATTCCAAAAGAGCTTTTTGCAGGTCATAATTATCCTCCATGCCAGCAGTTCCTGAATAGGCATCTTGGTCTCTTCATTTGCATGTCCTGTAACTACTATTTGCTCTGCAAGGGGGAGGCATTCCTTTGAGGCAAGTTTTATTAGCAGTTCCTACCTTTCAAAAATAATTCTTAGAACATGGATAGATGTTGTGGAAAATTGTAGATAGCAATAAAATGATTGCTAAAATAAGATATGCTCTTGGCATTTTGTCTGTATGTGTTAGAGTGCAATTGAGGAGGCCATGTAGTACGAAGACATTAGAAGAAGCTGTGTAGCTTATATGCCATAGCTCATTGGAAAGAATTCCCTGTAGGGAACCCTCCATCCCTAATGTTAAAGGTATGTATGCAGACATGTATCTCTAGAGCTGGACCATACTCCTTCTAGGGCCATAAATTGCTTATAGAAATGCCACACAAAAATATCTGGACTGAGATTTGCTGAAAGCTGAGGGACTTCCAGTAAAAGGTTTAATTAGGATGGTGAGTTTGGGCCAAGTAATAGCACAATGCTGAGGAAAACTATATTTGCTATTCTTCCTTGAGTTTTATCTGAAGACAAAATACCACATGGCAAATGCCACAGCTTGAAGCATTCACGCAGGAGGAAGACCCTGTTTGTGAGGATCCAGCATTGCACTTGCACATACCCAGCTAAAAGAAATCTTTAGTTTTCATAGCTACACTTTCTGTTGTTTCCTTGATGCAATCCTGACAGCTGTTCACACCCAACATTTACAGCATGGGAAGAGTGTGTGAATAGAATGGGGAGCTGAAGGGACTCATCTTTCCACCAGTAAACTTGGACGTGGCATGCAGTCCAGTCCTGTGGTGGGACAGAGGTGACCCCACTACCAATCATCACTGTGGGATCAAAGAATCACAGAATTACTCAGGTTGGAAAAGACTCTTGGGATCATTGAGTCCAACCATCAACCTTACTCTACAAGTTCACCCCTAAAACATATCCCTCAACACTAGATCTAAGCGTCTTTTAAACTCAGCTAGGGATGGTGACTCAACCACCACCTTGGTCAACCCATTCCAATACCTGACTACTCTCTCTGTGAAGAATTTGTTCCTGGTGTTTAATCTAAACCTACCCTGTTGGACCTTGAAAGCAATCAGCCTTGAGACTCAAGGTGTTTTGGAAAAAATTGCCATAATATTATGATCCCAACTGTGTTTTTCTGGGGCACAGGTATTGCCCATGGCTGTCTACTACCAGATCTAGTGACAAGATCTATGAACTGCTTTGCATTTTCTCTTCCAAGACTGTGTATTTGACATCTATGACCAGGTCATGCTTGAGTGTAGACTTTGATTTATTCTTATAATTGTATTAAACAGTAATAGAAGTGCAGGGTCTTGTTTAGTGGTAAAAATGAACTTTCTCCTTGGAGTGAGGAAAGCAGCCTGTTCTGGTGGGAGGTGTCCCTGCCCATGGCAGTAGAGCTGGAACTAGATGATCTTTAAGGTCCCTTCCAACCTAAACCATTCTACGATGCTAAAGAATAAATGCTCATAGCCATCTATACATAATAATAAGCAGAAGAATTGATAGAAACTAATTGTTGTGAAATTAGACTCTGCCAGTACATCTTCTGCTCTCATTTTACAGTTATGGGCATTGACATCTGTTAATGCTAATTATTTCTTCAAACTTCTTCAGTGATCTTTTGCACTTCCTGTAAGGAATGCTGAAAGCTTTTAACAAACAAATTAATTATGTATAGACTTTGATGCAAATTAGCCCAATTAGTTGTAGCATTGATACATTCTTCATGTAAGGAGAAGAAAAAAAGAAGAGAGAAATATCATATGCATATTTATGAGCCCCTTTTTGACAGATGATTGTTGGTCACGATGAGGAATTTGTTTAGGTTTATAGAATGACTTTTTACAAATGATAAACCAAAGTAATATTCTTGTGAAATGTTGTGTTGACTTAATCATAAAACCTTGGAATATTTAACGATGGTCATTGTGGGGGAAATCTTTATTTTTGGCACCTGGCAGTGTTTTCCTCAATGCATTTCCAGACTCTGGGATCCCCAAATGGAAAGTATTGTTAAAGATTCAAAGGCTAGTCCAGGAGTCTGTACCTGGAAGCTCAGCTATTCTTTACTGTTATCTCCTTTAATGAGTGGTAATTACCCCTATGAAGCTCATGTAGGGGGGTCTGGGATGGCACTGCTTGGAGGTGGTTGTTTGCTCTCAGCCTCACACACAGCCTTGTGCCTCAGGACAGAGGGCAAGACAGAGGGGCTACAGGTCACCCAGTGCCATAACTGATCAGCTACGATGAATGGCTGCAAAGGCACTTCATAGAACAATCTCTCCTGTGTGGCAGATAATGCCAGGTTTAACCTTTCTCTTTGTACTGATTCCTTCAAATCCTATCTCAATCCTCATCTTTCCTCTCTGTTTAAGAAGTTGTCCCTCCTAATAAAACACTTAGAGACCTCTAAGGCCAACAGTTCCCTTGCTTAATCATTTATCTGAGGCTGGGTATTTCTCCATCCTTCAGTGGAACATATCCGCACACACTATCTCTACAGCCTTCTCCAAACACACCTAGGTTATGGTTTCACCTGTAGGAGAATCAGGGTAAAGTGATGATTATTCTTGAGTCCAAATAATACTTTCAGAAAACATGGTATCGGTGTATTTTGCGACACTGAGCTATATAGAACAGATGTCATTGATTGAGTGCTATTTTTCAGCTCCACAAACCTGGGGGGAAAATGGCCTACTACAAAGAGCTTTAAAAAAGCAACTCACAAAATGTGTGACCATGTTAGAAGAGGAGAGACTGTTCCATTTACTTAATTCTCGATTTTCATATAGAAAGGACAGTTTATGGCACCTCAAACACCAAACTGCCTGGCTTCTCCTTTCAGCATCTTCATGTTCCATCGATGGGCTGGAGTTTCAGCTCTTGCCACGAAGAAAAATTGTTATGCTATTAATAAAAATTTCTGTGAAGTTATGTTACTCAAGAAGGACACAGAACTGCTGGAAAGAGTTCAGTGCAGAGCCACAAAGATGATGAAAGGAGTCGAACACCTTCTTGATGAGGACAGGCTGAGGGAGCTGGGTTTCTTTAGCTTGGAGAAAAGGAGACTGAGGGGTGACTTCATGAATGTTTATAAATATGTGAAGGGTGGGTGTCAGGAGGATGGAGCCAGGCTCTGCTCAGTGTTGTCTAATGATAGGACAAGGGGCAGTGGGTGTGAGTTGGAACATAGGAGGTTCCACATAAACATGAGAAGGAACTTCTTCCCAGTGAGGGTGACAGAGCACTGGAATGGGTTGCCCAGGGGGGTTGTGGAGACTCCTTCTCTGGAGACGTTTAAAACCTGCCTGCATATGTTCCTGTGTGACTTGGTCTAGGTGATCCTGCTGTGGGAGGGGGATTGAACCAGATAATCTTTCAAGGTCCCTTCCAGTCCCTAATGTTCTGTGATTCTGTGCTCCATTTGAACTTTCCCCTCTGAGCACGTGTAACTTACTGACTGGGTTCTTTGAGGTTTTCTTCTTTTGAATTGTTTCCTTCTTTTTGTTGCATGTGAAGAAATGCAAAAGACAAATTTTCTGTGATTGGCTTTTGAGGGTTGGTAATTGTCAAGAAAGGGTGTGGTGACAGTCACCACTGGAATGTGTTTGGAACTCAATTTCCCTTCTGACTACTATGCCCAGGTATTTCATTAATTCTTACTAGCACAGATTGCTGAGAGTTACAAAACTGGGGCTGCAATGTTTGTAAAATGTCCATTCCAGGAAGCAACTAGTTTGTTTGCAATCTGCAGCTTCAAAAAATTGCAGCATCCACCACGTGCTGCTGTACGACAGCAGTTCACTTTGTGCACGTATCTTTTCTGTGGTTAGATGAGAGAAGGGTAATTTGCCTGCCATAGAGCTGTTTGAATTCAGCCATAGTTTCTCTTTGAATATGTCAAAGGAAAAAAGTAATGCTTTGCTTGAATAGATTTTTCCCTAATAGAAGAGTCAAAACTGTGGTTGCATGTTTTGTAACTCCAAGGCAAAACCCTTTCTCTAAGAGTATTTAAGCAGGGGAGGATGAATCGCACTCAGCACTTTGGGTTTTCAAAACTTCAGGGTTAGAGGTTTTCACACAACTTCAAATCAAAATCCAGCTTCTTTCATTTTTGTGGAGAAGTAGGCTAATAAAATAATAGGAACCAATCTGTGTGGAGTCACCTCTGCCATGCAGTTGTGCAGTCAGCATGGCTCATGCACTGGGTTTGTATCGGGCTGCCCAGGGGAGTTGTGGAGTCTCCTCATCTGGAAACTTTTAAAACCCACCTGGATATGTTTCTGTGCGACTTGGTCTAGGTGATCCTGCTCTGGTGGGGGGATTGGGCTAGAAGATTTTTCGAGGACCCTTCCAATCCCTAAAGTTCTGTGATTCTGTATGAAGGATCTGTGGATATAATGTGTGGGGTTTTTTTAAAAAACAACAGATGCTGTCTTTAAAGTTCTCAAGGCTTTCACCTACCTTGCAGACTTGCTCAGCATTATTCCTTCTGCAGCAATGTTTGTGAGCTATTGGAGTATGTGACACACCTTTGTAACTAGAACAGGCTTCGCCTTCAACTGTGGTTTGTCCTTGTTCAGACTCCATCCTTTCTTTTACTCAGTGTTCCTATGAGTAAGTGGCTGGGCATCCTTATTTTGCAGCCCAGAACTAGGCTTAGCACTAACCAGATTCCTATCTGGAGGCAGTTGTTTTGCCATAAGCTTCCTGAAGCATCACACCTTCTGCTGGGCAATTTTCTTAGGAATGAGCCTTTAGATGGTATTTGTAGTTCAAACTGGCAGTCCTATGCTAATAACTACAAATACCGACACTGAAGAGCTGAGAGGTGCAGGCAGGACCAGCTGAAGGGAAGGTGGCACATGCCTGCAGGCAAACGTGGAGGTAACAGAGCTTAGCAGACCATGTTCCCCCGGGTCCCAGCAGAGAGCCCTCAGCCTGTGCCCTAACAACAAAAACAGTTTCATTTTCCCTATTGTTTTCTCTTGGAGTTACGCCTGATGTTTTCCTAATTATTCTACTGCAGTACCCAACCCAATAGTTGCATGAGGAAGCTGATCATAGCAATTTAGACGCTTCTACAAAAGAGATTAGCAGATTAGTAGCTGCCCTGGAAAATGCATGGCAGTGCTTGAACATTTATCTTGCTCTTAATGTAAGGAAAAAACAAGCAGGTCTGTTATTAGTATTTCCTATTTAAAACAGACTTCAGTTTCTGATTTTAAAATTGCAAATGCTATAAAAATATGGTGAAGGTACGTGTTCTGAAGAACCCTCTTGAGGTTTCCTATAATTAATTATTTACAGTATGAAGATCTGGCATAACAGGTACAGGCATCCTGGCGATTATGGAGGAACATCATCATGGCCTTTCAGATGTTTTTAATTAAGCTTTCCCCAGTCTGAGCGCTCTGCATGGCGATGAGCATTAGCATCCTTCAGCGGAGCAGTGCACAGCTTTTTTGCAGACTGTGACCATGTTCTGTGCTCAGTGTTAGGCTTTGAAGTATGAACTGAGTTTGAAACTGAGTGAAGTCCTATATTTGTGCCTTCATCATTTCAGTTCCCAACTGTTCTGTCTGCAAGTAGAGTGATCTTTAAGCCTCTGGCTTTCGTTGTAAGGTAAGCTAGATACAAGCAGCTTCTCTGCAGCCAGCATCTCATGATCTCATGGAGGGATCTAAAAACGACAGCCTGGATATGTTCCAAATTACACCAACATCAGGTTCTGCAAGGTAAACTCTACTGTTTCCTCCTGTCCCTTCCTTGTTCTCAGGAGAGCTGCACGAGCATGATTAACATGTTACCTGATGGAGAGGTTATGCATAATTGGACAGTGACACTGGAAAGCTGGGTGATTGGCTTGATGAATACACCAGGCACAGGAAAGTGATTTCTCCCCTCTCTTAAGCAGTGGTGAGGACATGTCTGGTATGCTGTGCCAGTTCAGGTCTCCCTAGGGCAAGGAAGACATTGGTAAACCACAGCCAGACAAGCCAGTGGCCCCAGGATGGTTGGGTACAGGACATTTCAGGAGACCCTGGGCCAGCTAGGTCAGCTCCACCTCAACAAGGATGGCTAAAGGAAGGGTGAGGGGCATGCTTGCTGTCTACAGTTTCCTGTTGGGCAGTTCAAGAGAAGATGGAGCAAACCTCTTCCTAGAGGGAGCAGAAAAAGGAGGAGAGGTAAAGGTGCTGTGAAGCAGAAGGGGAAACTCCAGAAAGATGGAAGGAACAAATTCTTCTGGAAGCTCAAGCTGAGGACCAGATAGGTAGTGGAATCCCCGTCTCTAGAAGCACTCGGAACTCTGCTGGAAAGGCCTTGGGCAACAAGATGCAGAGGTTGAAACAGATGAAATTGAGAGATCACTTCCTAATTCACCTTTTCCATGGTACTGCTGAATCTCATAAGGGGTGCTAGTTTTCCTGTGTAACTCTAGAGCTAAGAACAGTTCCCCCAAATGGCATCTGAGGTTTTCTGCCTCCTCAGAGAAGCATGTTGGCGTCTTTGCAGTTAAGTCATGGGAGGAAATACGTGGTCGGTCGTATCTATGGTGGTTGGGGGTAGTGTCCACAAACCTACATGTAGGTACACAAAACAGTTTTCTATATGCCTAGGAAGAAAGATTTGTAACGCTGATGCCTTTAATATATAACCCCTTGGCTATCGCTTGCTTTACTAGCAAGGATTTTGTCATATGGCAACAAAAGGACTCTAGGAAGTTACTCCTTCATCTAGTTAAAAAACATGTGTGTTTAAGAAAAGAAAAATGTGGTTTAATGTCTTGGATATGAAATATGTAAGAGTGGAATCTCTTTTTAAAGGATGCAATGGACGGCTATTCTTTTCAACCTTTTTCCCCAAAAGATTCATCTCAGCAATATTCTGGTAGCTGCTCGTAGCCTTTTCAGTTTGAGGCTCAACCCAAAGCAGAAGTGCACACCACAGCTAGCAAAGGAAGCCAAGCAGCTTGTTTTCTCTAGTTACTTTTCAAAGCCCACTTAGTGCACGGACTCATTTCCCTTACTCCCCTGGGGTCCACCATTCAGAAGTGTAGCGCCCTTGTATGAAGGTGGTTACTAGGGACTGCACATTCTGCACAGAGAGGAGGGTGCCCAGCTGATTGCAACGTGGAGTTTTTCCTTTCTTTAATCCACAAAGTTGTACAAATCAGCAGAGACTGCTGTGCCACAGGAGCTCTCCTCTGCATCCAATCCAGGCCGTTTTCTTTGTTTTCATTTTTCTTTCTTTTTTTCCCTCACTCTTTTTTTTCAGAGGAGTTTTGGGGGGGTGGGGTTATCCTGCTTTTTAGAGAGGGAAAATTCTGGCCATCTGCATGTGAAACAGGTTGTTTCTTGCATGAATATCTCCGTGTGGTCATGTAGGGCTGCTCCTGCCTTTCCCTATTTTGCATGCCAATCTGTGTGAATCGCACACCGTGTAGGGAAGCGAGAGCGTTCATAAAGCATCGCTACACGCAGTATAGCAGCTCAGCTTTTGTCAAAAACTAAGCCATGTAAATACAGCTAATACTGGCAAGGGTGATGAAATTAAGATTAGCAAGTAATGAGTAAAATTATTTACGTGACTACAAAGAGAAACGGGATGAGAATCTTATCTGGGAAACAAATGTAAATCCTCAGATTTCATGGGAGATACAGCGATTAGTGACAGCTCTGAATCTGATCCATTATATATACCCACACTAGCCCTGAAAGGGCCACGTTACAAAGATTATCTGTGTATGGCTGGTTATACCAAGTCCTCACAGTTACAATAAGAATTCTCCTATTACTTAACCACTTCCTGCAATCATCATCTGCGACTGTAACAGTTTGAAATTAGTCGAACAGGATCCTCTTTTTTGTTAATTTGCTTATGATTATAATTGAGGGAAAACCATCCTTTTTAAAAATTAGTTAGCTTTTAACTTCAGGCCAAAAGCTTCCCTTTATCCAAATGAAAGAGCATAGATAACATATTTTACATTTTATTCAGTATCAAACTTCTTAAGCATTTACATTTCTTTCTAACAAACGTTTAAAAACATAAATCATGCCAACTTGTGATTAAGTGCTCGCACAGTGATTTGTACTGTCAAATTTGGGGAAAACGATTATTTGCATTCCTGATAAAATAAATGCTGTCTGTTATTATACCTCTGTTTCTGCTATATGGAAATCACGGTGCTTAAACAAACTACATTATGAAAAACATGTGTTTTGAGAACCTGCTCTCTAAAGATATTTAATTTCCATTTAGAACACTAGCTTTAAAATTAATGACTCTGCTTCAAAATGCAAATTCCCCTTCTCTATTTCAAGCAGACAAACTGAAGTTCACTGACTCCTGAAATATCGCTGCTTTGTCCCAAGAAAGAGCTGTCTTTTTAAATCTCAGCTCTAATTCCTCTTTGATTTTGCATCAACACCTTAATGGGGAAAAAATTCACCACAAATCAGCATCTGATTAGCCCAAATCATCCCCTCCTAATCCCTTTCCAGAAGAACGCAATTTACAAAATACTGTTGTGCGCCCATGTAACATCCTTGGAAATTTAAAAACCCAGGTGTATCGATGAAAATACATAGAACATTTTAATTAAAACTCATAAAATTGTTAGACATCTGCTCCAGATTGTTCAACATTTTAGTGGTTAACAGATTTTGTGCACCTAGATAATGAATTACTCGTTATTATTGGCATAAATAGTAGCCGTGGGGCTTTTTATAGCAAGATCAGAAGCCTCTTTGTGAAAGCTCTGGCTTACTTTATAGTCTTTTGGCAGATGCCTATTAGAACCAATAAGTTTAGCTAAAAAAAGGGAGGCAGAGTTAAACACAGGAAACAAGAGTTGAATGTCCGCCAATAAAAATGATCACAAATCAGGGCTGCTGATGTCATAACCCTTGAGGTCAGAGGTTGGGTGCGGAATAAATGGCTCTGAAAGGGGCAGCCTGTCTGGAGGGCTGAGCTGTTGTTGGCAGGCAGGAACGGCCATGAGTAAATGGGAGGCACAATGCCGCCAGTGGGCCTCATTAGCAGCCAGGACAGGGTGAAGAGAAGTGTTTGATGAGTCCTACGCGTCCCACTGTGGCACTGTGTGATGTAAATGGAATAATTACTATGATCTAATGGGCGTCTCTTTTGCACGGGGGCCCCTGGTGAATGGAGCCCCTCTTTTATGGCATTCAGCCCGGGTTGTGTAAACTGTGGGGTGCCACTGGGGATGGGAGCCCGCGAGGCCGACGGCAGGTCCGCGCCGACCCACTTGTATTCACCCTGAATAGAAAGAGAAGGCCAAGTAATTTAGTTCCCTGCCTTTCACCATGAGAGTGGCAGATTGAAGGTCACACTCGATTTGGCAGGACTTGAGTCGCTCTCTGTGCTGACGCCGAGTTAGACAGATGCAACATCCATTTGCAGGACTTTCAGGGACGGGGTGTTTAATTGCCCCGCTCACCGGCGCACTCCCAGCCGAGCCTGCATCCGGACAATGCGGATACTCCACAAACGGTGTGGATTTTCAGTATCTGCTTTCAATGCGCTCAGTTTTTCACGGGTGTTTTGCACATCCATGTGCACCTGGCTGTGCATAAGGTGCTCTGGTGGTTGTGGGCTCGCAGGGCGGGATTGAACCCTGATTCAAATGATAACAAACAACCCGTTGTTGCCTTTAAAAGTCTGAATTCAAATAATTGCATCTTGTGTGGACATACTACATCTTTAGGCTGAAAGGATGAGACATTGTCTCTACATAAGATTTGGTAGGAGTGTGCCATTAATAACAATTTATTGATTGTGTGATGCTGTATGTCCCTCATTTGAATCAGGGCTGACACAATCCTGGCATAATGAGATTTAGTTGTGGCTGATTTCAGATGTCTATATTAACAATCAGCATCATTTCCTTATTAATTACATGCTTTGTGCATCCATATGGCTTAAATTAGATTTCTCAGATGATTTTTTTTCTAAAGTGGGATAATATTCCTCACAAACTCCCTCACTCCAAAAATGTTCCTTGCATTTTTCCCCATGCTCCCTGCGGGCCACGCTTTTTAGGGAACTATAGAAAAACTCTTTATTTTTTATGTTTGTTTTGATGATCTGCTCCATGCATGGCTAATGAAGGCCAAACCGTGTACACATAGAAGTCGATGGAAAAACTCTCAATGACTTCAGTAGGACCAAGATTAAAGTGTGTGGTCTACACAAAATTCAACGGAATCCAGTCTGTTGGAAAATATTTTTCCATGGGATATTTTATAAGGTCATTTTAATTACGACCTGTGCAGCATTGTGTTGTTTGCGGTCACACGGAATCCGCGCTCATCATTTGTGAAGACAACACAATCTTTCCTTTAGGCAACATTTTTTATTTTTATGGAAGGAATAGATTGTGGATACTTGGGAAGGTCAAATCTAGGTCAGCATCAGTGCTCTAAGCAGTACTCTAAACACATGTTTACATCATTTGGAACCCATTATTCATGGTTTTATATTACTTATTGTGAAATAATGCATCAACAGTTGTGTTTTGTTTTGTATTTAACGAGTAATATTTGAGTGATAAACTTCACATCAACGGAGTGTGGGAGAAACAAACATGTACAATTACTAGACAAAAGAGATTGGAAGTTGACGATCTTCTGTTGCCTGTGGAATCATTGATGTAGTGATGTGGTTTTCTTGGCTACTTCAAAAGAATCCACAAAAAAGCACCTACTAAAAGCAAAAGCTATTGTCAGGAACTGTAATTTCTCTGTACCTAGGTCTATCTGCTGGGTCTTTCTAACACTTTAGAAGATTGTTTGTGGACCACAAATTAAAGGAGGCTGGCAACTCCTGATAAAATGTCTTTCCATGTGTTAAGGGCTGTTTGCCATAATTCTTTGGTTCCTCCTTTTTTCTTTGCCTCAATCTGATAAACCTAGCAGCAAGGCTCCACATCTGCCCAGAGCTTGGTCACTGCCCAGGACAGTCATTGCCTGAAAACAGTAACTACGTGCTTTTTGTAGCTGTGCCAAGCGTCTTAAACTGCTCGGTTTCATAAGCACATTTTCCATATGTGAATGAAACCAGCAGTGATGAGCTCTCTGGACAGGGCAGCAGCAGGAGGCTCAGCATTTCACACTGTCCTGTTTGCATGGGCACAGTGCTCAGGAGTAACCAAATACCACGGATTTAACTTCCGCTTCACATAACTCTTTGGTCTTCCTTTGGCCTCTCCTGCCCCTGCAGAGTCAATGAGGGTTTTGTCTTTTGGAAACAGACCCCTGAGTAGGTCAAGTAGTTTTTTCTGGGTCTCAGTAAGCGCAAAGGGAACAGAGGATGCTCAGTGCAAAGCACTGGTGATCCCAAGTTTAGAGGACTTTTTCCATTTGGGATGTGATTTCACAGAATCACAGAACATTAGGGACTGGAAGGGACCTTGAAAGATCATCTAGTCCAATCCTCCTGCCAGAGCCAGATTTGCTGTAGCCTTGCCCTGGCTTTGTCACTCAGGCTGTGCTTTGTGCTGCTCTGTGGTCCAGCACATCTGTAAATTGGTGAGCAGCACACTGAGCCCATCCAAAACCAACCCCTGCTTCTGCTGCCTCACTTTTGTGGTGATCGTCACTCTTCCAGCCAGCATAATTCTGGACATCACACCTTCCTCCGAGGCAGTCCTTTGTGTGGCCAGAGCTGGCAGCTCCCAGTTTCCCTGAGCACAGTGAGCAGGACTTGTGCCAGGGAGTTCAAAGAGCACTAGAAATGAAAGACAGTCTCATCCAGATTTCCCAAATTGCTCAGCACTCAGCAGTTCCCGTGCTGAGTCTGCACCTGAATAAGTGGCTTGATTTTTCAAAGTTATTTGCCAGCCTGTAAACGCTCACTGGTCCTCATGATAAATAAGGTTTCGGTGGGAGTGTTGTGCATTAAATACTTGGGAAACCCTCCCTGCTATAGATACTGTTATTAGAATTATTATTCCATTATTTGTTAGGGCTGTTATTTGTTCCTCTAAATATTCTGCGGTGAATTAATTCCAATTCAAGAGATGAAGCAGGTTGCTCTGTCATTTCATACACCTGAAGGTAAACGGTGCTGATAGAAATCTGTCAGAGGAAGTAAAACACAGAAGCCAGTGCAGAGTTTCAGGGGTGTTTGGTCAGTATCGATCCTCCTCAAAACGTTTTCCCACTCTTTCTTGGCTTTGGGGAGCACGGTAACACCAGCAAACCCGCGCCTGGGAATGCTGTCCCCCACCAATGGCTCTGGAAAAAGGTTCCATTTAAATAATAATTTCGTGTGCTGTTCCTGTTGTAGGTGGGGTTTGGAATGCAGAGTACAACAGACCCTCACATTTTTCACTGATTATCTTTAATTACTTGTGAGGGCTGAGCAGCTCGTGTTACCCTCAGGCACCCAGCCTGACCAGGAATCTGCTTTCAAGCCATTTATAGTGCATCGCATTATCGAGTAACTAACAGAGCAAAACTGACACGAAAGGAAAGTTCATTATTACTTTCGTTATTGTCAAAAGAGCTTTTATTTACTTCTGCAGCCCTGCTTTTAAACACGCTTGTACTCTGAAAGTGTTGCCAGCGTGGGGCTGCTCCTCCCTGTGCTGGAGGAGGCTTTGATGCCCCAGCAAGGAGCAGAACAGCCTGAAACTCCTTCAGAGAAAGCTAAGCTGGCTTTTAGAAAGTTCCTGCGTCTGTGGTTTGAAGGCTTGAAAACATTTCTTTCGCCAGACTTTAGGTGAGATAAGGAAAATGGAAAGTTGTCTATCACTAGACTTTATGTGAGGTAGGGAAAACGGAAAATTATCTGTTCTGGAAGGTTTTAGCCCTTTTTTTTTCTCCTTATTCCTTCTGGGTTTTTCAGGGAAGATGTGGGCTCTGTGCTGTGATTTTAAGCTCACTGATGAGTGCTTTGCTGCTTCTCTGTGTGTTGCAGATACCTTAGAGGAAGGCAGCAGGACATGGGCTGTCCAGAGTTGACATATCTGTGCCAGAGGGTCAACTTTGGACACTTAAAATCCCAGGGTCTCTGCTACAAACCTTTGCTTGGTGAGGTTAATGCAACAAACATGACGGTGGGAAGCCACGGAGGTTCAATGGACAAAAAAGCGTATAATGGTGCATGATATTTAGCACATGTCTCTTGAAGAACATCCAGCTGTGATTTAGTTGCACAAAATGCCAACATAGCACATGGGGGCAGTGAGGAACTGAGGCAGGAGCTGTCAAAGTGTTGGATTCTGAGGAAGAGCAAACTAACCAAGGGTATGTCCTTCTTTCTCTAACCCTAAGAGATCATCTATTCTGGCACAGAATGGCGTTACACTGGCTGGGATTGCTAACCAGAGCTCATAATCTGAGCTCCTTTCTTGGAGACAGGTGCTGAGACTAGGATTATCTGGTAAAACGCTGTAAAACCTCATTCCAGGTCTACCCAGCTCATGGACTACTACCACTGGACTACTAGTATGTCCCATTACTTGGAAAAATCCAAACTCAGTGTGATCTGGTGGGTTTGAATCAACATTTTCTACTTTACTTCATTATTGTAGGGTACAAAATGCTCACAGTGCTGTCAGTGTAGGAATAGCAAAAGTTTTCAGAGTGTGAAGACTTGGGTGTAGAAGAGTGGCCCTTTGTAAACAATTTCATTACTGAGGGTAAAGTCACAAAAATGCTCCTGCAGTCCGTAGCAGGCAATTCATGCAGTTCTATTTGCCTAAGAAATTGTGTCTTATGAATACTGGCAAAGGCCATCATTTTAACTCTTCCACAATTTACAGATGTACTTGAAATTACTAACAAAAACCTAGTGGCCAGAAATTAAGCCATTACTGCTGCACAGCTAATTACTTATTAATCTAGGCATGTTCTTGTCTTACTTTAACAGTGCCACATTCCATATGTAATTTGTTTGACCTATTTGCTTTTAAAACTGGATTTATTTTTTTTTACTGCATCTGTGGGGATGCTAATGGAGCCTTAATAGGCAGATGGAAGTGTTTGCAAACCATCTTATTTGTCTTACTTTCAGCATTGTGGTTTATCAAGTAGTTCACGAGCAGTCTGTGTGCACAGATACTTTTAATCACAATATGTACTGAACACATTAGGCAGGGATGTAATGCTTTAAATTAATGTCTCTCATTGTCTGATGACAGCGTTGGCAGGTGGAAAGAATATAAGCGTGTCCGGATATATTATAGGTAAAATGTGACCGAGCATCTGCCTGTGGTGTAATGTCAGCGGCAGTGTCAGCCTCAGCACTCTTTTCAATGACTCATTCCTCCTCTATTTGTCAGAAGTTCATGGTTAGTGTATTCTTTCTTCTTTTCTGCTAAGAGGTGATGCAGGCAGCTGGCAATGAGGTGGAGCTATGGACTTTATACATGATTTTCCGGGAACCTAATTTGAAACTCCTTCTCTCCCAATACGTCTACTTATTTTGGCCTTGAAGACTGTTTTATTTACACATTTTTTAGTCATGATGAGAAAGATCAACTTAAAAATTGGATTGGAAAAATCTTCTCTAATTGCTAGGAGAAATTTGGGTTGTGTGTTCCACGTCAATCTGAGAAGGAACTTCATGTTTAAGGTGGCAGAGCACTGGAAGGGGCTGCCCAGTGAGGTTGTTGAGTCTCCTTCTCTGGAGGCGTTTAAAACTTGCAAGGATATGTTTCTGTGTGGCTGGAACTAGGTAATCCGATCTTCGGTGGTCCTTTCCAATCCCTAATGTTCTGTGATTCTGTGATTCTTCATACTTAGCTGTAACATACTTTGGAGCAAGTCCTTTCCCAGGGAAAGTCTATAACACTGCAGGATAAAGAGTCAGTGCAAGCTTTCAGGGAGCAGAAGAGCAAAATTGTGGACTGGCAGCAATTACTTTGCAAACCCAATCCATACATACCTTGGAGCTGCCAGTAATGATGCCAATCCAAAGTTCATAGACATCTTTACTGTAGCTCTTACATTTCCACCAGAACAATTCTACCTACAAAGTTGTTCTTGATTTCTTCTGAATTGAGATACTTATTTATTTTCTGTAATAATGGAAAGCCAAGGTATCTCCTGTCTTTCTGAGCCAGAGTAGGTTGAAGAAGCAGAAAATGGCAGGATTCCAGGTCAGGATGGACGAACTGTATCATAGAGCTACTGCTGGGGGAAGGTAGGTTACATTATGCAGGTTGAGGGTGCATCTTATATTACCAAGATGTCTCGAAATGCCAATATAAATACATTAAGTAGGGCTGCCAAAACCCAATTATCTCCTTTATTATTCTACCTTTTCAATTCTAATTAATTTTTTTTTAAACAAGGCTAATGGCCTATAGCTATGGGATGGGAAGATAGGGCTATGATAATGGGAACATCACTACAAAAAGAAAATGCTGTGTAAAAAGGTGAGATAGTGAAGGTGAAGCACATTTGACACAGGTACTTTACAGTACCTATTAGCTTCGAGCTAGTGAGATGGGTCTTGACTGGTTCACCCTGAAACTTTGGCAACTTTCTTCTTGTCTGTTGTGAGAGAAACAAGAGTCTGTGCTGAGTGAACAGGGTTGGGCTGTGCTGCAAGCACTGGGCTGTCATAGGCACGCTCCAGAAGGAGAGCTTCAGAATCAGGACATACCGGCCTCAATGACATCTTGGGCTTGAAATGCCCACACAGGGACTTCACTACTACAGGTCAGGAAAGGTTGTGTCTGCATTTGGAACCCATGAACCCTTGAGCTCTGTTGCTGACCTGCAGCGATCACTGGCTGCCACAAATGGCTCTGGAGGGTGCAGGTTGGTAGCTGCAGGGCAACTGGGCAGCCTGGGAGTATCTACACCAGCCGTAAACAAGTTAAACTGGATGTTTGAAGCATTCATCACATGGCATCAGGGCGCTCCTAGTGGGTTCATTTGCCTTTTGCAAAAACAGAAAATGTGGCCACATGGAGTTCTAAGCCACGAGACTGCATTGCTTCCACTCACTCCAGCCAGTCCTCGGCACACTTAAAAGCTGCCCAACTTAATAACTGTTAATAACCACTGAGCAACAAAGAAAGCTTTGACTCCTCTTTTGGAACTATATTACTTTATCTGTTGCCTGTCTGGCATCTTCTGAGTAGGAGCAAACAGAACACCTGCATTTCAAATCCCTTGCTTTTTGAGATCTCTGCTCTGTAGATTCACTACTAGAAGTTTTACAAAATGCTGAGCAGCAAAAAGAACGGTAATTTCTCAATCATTGTTATCCCTGTTGGACACAAGGAACAAACCTACGTGGGTTTATGTCTCACTGCTAAAAGTGAAACACTTTTTGAAGTGCAGTCCTCCCACACCACTTCTGGTTGACCTGATGTATATTTTCAAAGTACTTTTCCCTCTTGCTTTCCCGTGCCTGCTCACTCTGTCCCTCTGTGTATCCAGCAAGCACGTAGCTACTGTCAGCAACGACAGCAATGCTTTCCAACCTTCTTGATCAAGTGTGGGAGTAGCTTTAATCCGGTTTGTTTTCTGTCTCAAGGCTGCAGACATGATGCTGGCTCTGTGCTGCGTGACTCTGTCTGCAGAAGTTCCCTCTTAAGGAAGGCTACTTCCAGAAGAGGTGAAGATCAGACCCAGCAAATGTTCAGATTACTTGATGGTGCTAGAGGGTAAAATTTCTTCTTTATTTCTTGAGGGATCTTGCTCATATATGAGATAGCAAAATATTTCTCTTATATTCCACAATTTAAAAAAAATGCAAAGAAAGTTAATGCTTTGTGTAGTGCAGTTTATTTTCTGAAAGAAAACAACTAATTGCATGTGTGATCACTCCAGAGCATTCAATTAAAAAACAGGGAACCTAAATAACTGTTACATTCTCAACAGTATAGTCTTGTGAATAACTAGAAGGACCTATTCATTATTTGCCTCCAAATATATCTCCACTCAAATGATTCTTCTGTTTGAGTGAATCCCTATTAATAGAGACCAAGGAAAATAATGTCATCTTTGTCTCTTTCTAAGACATGTCCTTATTGTGTTTTGGACAATGGGGTCATTTATGGTGATGAGGTAACTTGTTCAGAATCCTGAAAATGTAATTTCAGATGAACTGTGAGTAGTTTTACTAGTTGTTGAAATGTCTTTGCAAATTTACAATAGGCAGCATTCTAGTGCTGGTGTAAACAACAGCTTTGGCATCTGTGTGCTTCCTTGAAAGAAAAGGGGGTAAAATAATTTGAAGTAACACATCATGTCTGTGAATCCTGCTTTTTTTTAAATTTTATGTGCATGTATTCATCTTGGGAGAGCAGGGCAAGAAGATGGAGCACACATGACTGAGTCACCTCAGCTGTCAAGCTGCCATGTGGCAGCGCATGAGGATTGGTTAACCTGTGGCAATGCACTGGCAATGGCAACAAGCTATGTGTCAGCCAAAAGCCGCTCCAAGTACAGCCCAAACAGCTGAAAATTGATCCTTTGGCTCTTCAGAATCTCACAGCAGCTGCTTTCCATCCATGACAAGCTGCTGATTTCTATCTGAGAGCAAAGGCTTTTCTCTGCCCTTCTAGTTTCTCTTTATTTTGGAAAAGTCAAAGATTAGGATTTACAACAGAAGCCACTATAAAGGACTCATAAACCTCTTGGGCCTGCAGATTATAAGCAGGTAGTTAAAGTTAAGCACCTGCTTGAGTGGTTTGCTGATATGGAGTGCGCTCTACCCCAGAATCGTTGGGCAGGAGCTGTGGGAGAGTGGCTCCATTGATGCCGTCCTCTTGAGGAAATGCACGTCCATCCATGATCAGCTCTTGGGGTCTTCTGTCATGGGTAGAGGAAACAGCATCCCCTGGAATGTGTGCATTTCTGTACCACGTTTATAGGTATCTATAGCACATCCCATTTGTATAACTGTTTGGCTTGGAAAAGAAACTTACACCCCTGGCTGACCCTTGCACAGACTCAGACCCCTTTAATTCACCTGAAAGAAGTAAAACAAAGTGGAGCTGTATTTTCTCTCAAGTTCACATGATAGAACGAGTAAAGATTCTGCATTATTAGCCCTTTTCATTTGCATTTGAACGTTGAAGCAGATAAGGGAAATGCATTTTTAATTTCAGCCAGGGGTCCTAGCTTTGCCTGGTTTACGATGATAAACCTGTATTTTATTTATAAACCTCTATTTATCAAATTATACTTTATGTTTTTACAATTGGGCTAGAAAAACTAACAAAATGAGGAGAGAAGGATGCAAGAGCTTGACTCAGCATGGATATTGATGTGGTTTAAGGCTCTGCTTAAACCAAGCTCATGTAAACCATTGTGCTGATACAAGTAAGTAGGTTGAAGGCTGCTGCTGCCAACCATTTTCTCCGCAATTTACAGCTGTGCTGTAAATTAACCAGTGCAGCTCAACTCCTATAAACTAGGTTAAGTTTATTTCAAGGGTATTTTCACATAAAGCTGTATTGCTTTAATTATCTATTTTAAAACCACATAATTTTGTTAATCCAGTGTAAGTTTTTATATGTAAAGTAGCCTTCAGAAAATTGACGGGGTGCCAAATTCTGCGCTCTCAGCGGTTTTGCTTTGCTGAAGCTTTGGAGTAACTTGCTTTACAGTTATGGTCAAGTGCAGAATCTGGCCTTTTTTTTCTTTTCTATTAGAATATGAAGGGAATAACTCATCAGCTTAGCATGACTGCAGTGTCGTGTGAGGGATGATAAATCAGTTATTATCTAGTCAATACAATCAGATGTTATCCTCCAAATAAAATATCTTTCTCTTATCAATCTGCTTTAAAAAAAAAAACCAAGCAAGCAACCAACCACCCAAAAACTGCACAGTAACTTCCATACTCCTTTAAGATTAAAAACTTTGAGCAGGGAGGGTGTCACCCAAGCACTATAAAAGCATCAGTCTGTCAAACCTTTGTTCTTACACTTGTGCTTCCTAATGAAGTTCCATCCCCGGTGCTTCATTTCCCCTTCTTTACCCAAATAACCATGGATGAGTAAGATACCACCACCAACACTTACTTGAAGTGAAAACACCAGTTTGGAAGCTGGATAAGAGCTTTGCTGAGGTAGTCTTGGCTGGAGAAAACACAGCTAATGTTTGTAACGGAGTCTCTGGCAGGGGAAGTGTAGGTGGGCTCTTTCTTTCAGCTGATGTAAACTCAGGTAATTTCCACCCATACTGTTGGAGCGACAAGACTTTGCCCTTCTCTGAGGTCTCATATCAGTTTACCTTTCCCTTGCTGGGTACCTCTCTTCATTTTATTACACTATTTACAGAAATGATTGTAATTAACTAGATGATGACTTAATAAACGTGTAAGATAAATTCTTCTTGTCTGGAAAGCAAAAAATGGTTGGCAGCTTCTGCTTGCTTAAATTAAAACAAGAAGGTGCTTTGACATTACATTTCCAAACAGGCAAAAACTTGCATTGCCATTCAGAGCAGTAAAATGAAGCCATGACAATATTGTTGTTCGAGTGGGTGGTGCTGGAAATTGTTTTACTTAAAACCTTTCATTTACTCGTGCATAAAAAAGCAGCCGGTTGCTTTCTTTGTAACGTGGCTATCTAGACATAATTATTTACTAAACAAACTCAGAATATCTGCTGTCTCTACGTACGTGCATACATGGGTTTGGATGAGTTGAGCTTCCTTCTGGATTCTCCCTCTATTTAACTGTTAACTCTGCTCCATTTGCACGCAGGCCAAGCAGTTCTCTTTGAAAGGAACAGCAATGTGGTTCAAAAAAAGCGCAATACAGTTATTTTAAGCATTTTTCTTTCTGAAGTTTTTTCTCCATCTGTAGTTAATTTATGTCTGATTAGTCTGACCTCTCACCCTTTAAGGAAGTAGTTTAGCAAAAGGGGTAAATGTAGTCCCAGTACTTACGTGTGTACATGTGCGTGTGTGCTTGTGTATGCAATCATCTTCTTCTCACTGGTTTAAGATCAGTGAGCAGAAGTTCTGACTACAAATATCTCGTCACATGTTTTTCTGTACCGAAGTTTGCAATGGGTTTTTGAAACGATGTATTTTTCCCTCCTACAAAAGATTTTTCACGCAAAAATCACATCATCATCGCGTCAAGATTTTGAATGCAAAATCACAACAGAGTTGTAGTTGGGTTTTTTCCTAAGTCTGACTAGAATACAATAAAACACACAAAATAGTCTTTGCGTTTACTTCTGAATTCATTCCTGTGTTCTGGTCAGTCATTACTGTAATCTAAATCTTTGCTTGTAGTTATAAAGGGAGCATAAGCTTGCACATGATGAAGCTGCATTGTAATACAGATCTGCAATGCCAGCAGCTAGGGAGCAGGAAAGCTGAGAGGGAAGATGATTTCTAGAACTGTCTAACCTAGCAGACAGCCTGTGCTTTGTGTCCCAGACTTACCTCTCCTATTTTGCCTGTCTTAGGTCTTGTGGAGAGGAAATACTCGTTGATTCGTGTCTCATATGAGAAGGACTAATTAATATCATTATTGCTTCTTGCTACTGTTTGAGGCTACAATGATTTGAAAGTAGCAGGCTTTGGATTCTGGTTTGCGTTTGTATAGAACATCTGATGCACCTGCGTTGAAGAGCTCAGGGCACTTGTACTGTTCCACAGGGGCTGCCCAGCTAGTTGTTCAGATCTAAATCCAGAGCTGAATTTCTTTAATTCATGAATCATAAGGATCACTGAGATACCAGTTCAGATTTTAATTTGATGCTCATTGGGACACGGTGACAAAGAACATGAAAAAGGACAAGAAACTCAATCAATCCTTTGGCTCAGTACTTACTGGTAAGCACTGCCTTCAGAAATTCCAGGTCTTGGGACCAGAGAGTAAATCCTGAGCAAGGAATGGTTTTTGCTTGAAGGAGGTTAGGGATCGGGTTAGGGAACATTTGAACAAACTGCATAAAGAAGTATGTGGGACCTGATGGAATGGTCCCATAACTGCTGAGGGAGTCAACTGTTGTCCTTGTGATATCACCCTCCACAATTTCAGAATCAGAACATTTGAGGTTGCAAGGGACCCCTGGAGGTCATTTGGTCCCTCTCTGACAAGGAGCAATCTCCAGAGATACTGCAGAAGACTGAACCATGAGTGCTGGTGATTTTAAGATAATGGGCAGCTCAGATGGCTTCTTGAAATCTCTGCCTTTGCTCTTTTTAATTTAAATTGTATGTTTGCCTCAGTCTTGTTTCACTGAGGTTTTCACTCCTGGGAAACTTGGACAGCACATTTTCCTCCTTGGCTAGAAGCTCCTGATACTGCTGTAGTACTCAATAGCAATGGGGGAATGGCATTAAAATAGAGCTCTAATTGATACCAATAAGTAGAACTAAGTGATACGAATGTCCTTCACTCCCCACGTGGTCCTTGTCAGTGAAATGCTTCAAATGTGGAAAGCCTTGGGGAAATGCCTTGTGGCAGTGATGCCTTGCACGTGGAAGAGCAGCCAATTTTAACTTTAAATAATGAACTATATATACTATATCACATCTTTGAATTTTGCAATGACCTTTTTATTTGGGAAGCCTTGTCTTGATGCTGACAACGAGGAGACAAGCTCCGTACCTGCGTTTCAGGGCACACGTTAGTGTGCACCAGCGACTGTCACTGCGGGAAGGCGACGTGTTGTGAGAATCTCGCCCAAAGCACCAGAGCAAAGTTCACATTAGGAATCTGCTTAAATTAAAGCAAAGCTTGTCACACTCAGCTACAGTTCAAGATCCAATCTTGTGTTGTCACGGAGTCTCTGTCATTAGCTTAGTGCTAGTGTGAATCGCGTGTGCTGTCAGGCTCCCTTTCCTTACTGTAGGGAATCTTGCATTGTTGCTCCCATTACAGCAAGAGTCCCAGAGCTGTAAAGCTGATAGCAGTGACGGGGTGCACTACTTCTTTGCCAGAACGGTAAGAGCTGCCACCAAAATAGTCTAATTTCAGCATCTGTCAAAGAAATGAGGCTGATCAACAAAAGAGTTCATTTGATTGCTTTGGGGAAAAAAAATTAAGCGCTGGCTTACGACACGCAAGGCATAAATTAAATCATAACTGCATCAAGATTACTGACAAGAAGTGATGACAGGTGTTGTGAAAAAGTTGACACAGGGATACTGCCCTGTATAACAACTGTCAGTCATCGGCCAATCTTGAGGTTTGGCTGTGGCTGATGGGGAATTGTTACCAGGAAGGCAGAGGAGCTGTGACTAACTGTCACATCTCAAAAGAAATAATTTGTGGTACAAACATTTGCTGCAAACACATCTGGTAACCTGAAGCACAGGAGGTTCCACATCAATATGAGAAGGAACTTCTTCCCAGTGAGAGTGACAGAGCACTGGAAGGGGCTGCCCAGGGGAATTGTGGAGTCTCCTCCTCTGGAGACATTTAAAACCCACCTGTGCAACTTGATCTAGGGGATCCTGCTGTGGCAGGGGGATTGGACTAGATTATCTTTCACGGTCCCTTCCAGTCCCTAATGTTCTGTGATTCTATAAAGCAATGTAAAACCACCAGTGCAGTGGTTAAGAAATAATATCTCATGGAGAGATGGATTGGGACTGGTTAGATGTGGGTTTGCATTCTGACACAGCCCTCTCTGTGACCCTGGGCAAAATGTGTCACCTCTTTGCACATCAGCTCTGAGTACAGGATGATATTTCTGTTGTCTGTCTTGCCTGTTTAGGCTGTTAGCTCACTGGTGCATTGCCTGACCCCGCTGTGGTGCTGCACACCTGACTGTCTCTGCTATACTAAAACACAATTAATTACTGATACTGGTGGGGAGGAAGGCACATTCCTTGCCTCAGAGAACTTAAAATAGTAGGAATTGCTGCTCAGGTTAAAGTGGTGCTGCATATGCAACCAGATGATACCGGTGTGCTGTTATTCAGTAGATACAGACCAATGCCAGAAATACATAGATGAAATTAAATCATCTCTATTGACATGTTTGACACATGTATTCCCTCTGCTAGATACTGTGGTTTCTGCTGCACTTTGGGATGCATAAAATGAGAGCTCCCCGCCTGCAGCACTTCACAAGGATGTTTACAGACAGCAAAGTGGATGGGGGGGTAAATATCTGCCAGTCAGACCCCTCTCAGCATCTTTCTTCAGAGAGATGCATCATTATACTTGAACTGTGCTGTTTATGAAGTATCGTTAACGTTTTTCAGTTACTGACTTCAGATGTCTTCTTCTCTGGCCAGAGCAATCATTATAGGTTTATCCAAGAAGAGCTGTGACAGATGTCATGGCTTGTTACAGTCATTGTATGCTAGATTTAGCCTCGGGTTATGTACTGCTCGAGTACTTTCTCTAAAAGCATCTTGTGAGTACCCTGCAGTAGAAACAAGCGACAAGGACTTCAGATATGTTTGTGACATTGAATGGATGCATTTTTAGGATGAGATTGTGATGTGGTAAGCAGGCAAACAAAGAAGCAGAAGACACTTGCACAAAGCCGGTCTCCTACTTTTTTTGTAGCTACGACCTTTCATTCAGATGATGCACTAATAGTAGGTAGGTAGGTAGGTCCTGCAGATCTGGGGTTCAGGTTTCTTCTGGCTCATGGTACACTTGTTTAATATGATCTTATCGATGTTTTCTGCACAGCTTAAGCTGCTGTGGTTAGCTGTAGAGGAAGAATCTGGAGTTGTCACATGTACTTGAACTCAGATAGCTTTTGTGTGTCGATAAATGTGCCCCTTTTTGGGCAACTAATGGCCTTCCCAAACCAGAATCCCTTCCCTTCTCTGCCTTAGCTGGGGGTGCTCCTGTATAACAGAATCACAGAACATTAGGGATTGGAAAGGACCTCAAAAGATCATCTAGTCCAATCCCCGTGGCCATGTCACACAGGAACATGGCCAGGTGGGTTTTCAACGTCTTCGGAGAAGGACACCCACCTTTCACATATTTTATAAACATTAATGAGGTCGCCCCTCAGTCTCCTTTTCTCCAAGCTAAAGAGACCCAGCTTCTTCAGGCTTTCCTCATCAGGGAGATGTTCCACTCCATCATCTTCATGGCTATGTGCTGGACTCTCTCCCAATGTGGTCTCATCAAGGGGAGGAGAACCTCTCTCGATCTGTTAACTACCCCCCTTCTGATCCACCCCAGGATGCCATTTGCCTTCTTGGTCACAAGGGCCCATTGCTGGCTCATGGTCATCCTGTTGGCCCCCAGGACCCCCAGTTGTGGCTTTATTGACAGGATGAAGAACCCTGTTTTCCATTGACATGATACTGCTCTTTGCATATGTTATAAGGCAGGAGTTACAGGCTGGCAGCAGCCACTCGAGTGCTGCGTTCCAGGTCAGCTATCAAGTGCTTGTGAAGAGGACATGTAAATACCATATGTTAAGTATGGCTGGTGAAAACAAATACACAAAACCCTGGAGAACTCACTGGTGTCATCGTAGCCCTCAGAAATTCTTTCCTGCCCACCAGAGAGGGAAGTGAGAAAATGAGTGACAGAGCATGGATTACCAGCTATGGCTGACGCTTCAGGATTCAATTAAAGCTTCTGAAGTTGTGAGAAGGGAGGCGGCGATGTCGACTCTCTAATGGCCTGTAAAAAGGAAAATAATTGTGAGGAAAATCTATAAAAATGATGCTTCTGCGTGTACCTCAGAAGGAATTGGATGCAGGATATTATCCATCTGGCCAAATGATCCATAAGATACTTCTCTCTTCCAGAATAACTGCATTCTTCTGCAAAGGCTGCCTGCCCCATTGATGCTTTCTTTCTAAGGGATACTGCTGCCATTTGCTCCTTAATTAGGAGATTAGGAGAATTCTTTGACTGAAAATTAAGAATCACTATGGCTTATTTTTATCACTAAAAGATCACTGCAGCAACTTCCTCCAGGAAATTGCAAAGGGAAGTCATTATGTGAGGGGGGCTGGGGAGGCAAAAGCCCAGCTAGATTGTGCATATGAACCCCAGATGAAATGCATCCTAAGTCTGTGAGGGGGGCAAAAGGGGTGTTTACTAGGTCATTTACCATGTTCTTGTTTTTAAAGTTTCCTTTTCCTCAATTACTTGTTGACCTTAATTGTTTCCATGCTCATGAGATAAGTCTTTGTACTTCCTACGGAGGCTTAGTGGAGAGGTCTGGGGATTGCTCTTGCTAATTGGCCCATATTCCTTCATTTCCCTTGAGTGTCTGTGGCCGGCCCATTCCCACATATGCTACCAAAATCCATGGTAATAGAAGGGGCAGCAGTACACAGCTGACGACATATGTTTAGCTGCATTCAGTACTCACTGAAGCATGCCTAGCGTGTTACATAAAGGGAGAAGGTCAGTACAAAACAAACAGCTTTTTACAAGCTACGGCTTAAGGATCCTGTCCTAAAGAACACTTACGTTCCAGAGGGAGACAAATACACTTGTCGTGGAGCTCTGGGGGTTTTCTCCCTCTTTTTTTTCTTCTTGTTTTTTTTTTTTTCCTTTGCATACATCAGGAATGCTGTTAGTCTCCCAGGACAACCTGTGTTAAAACATTCTCTTCTGACAGAAATAAAGCTCTTCAGGGCCCAATCCTCGGTTTCCTCAAATCCTCAGAGGAGGCTGGAGCACAGAAGGGGTTGCCCTGGCCCCACGTGCACCTGCTGTGGGAGGGCAGCCCAGGGTCCCCACAGCGTAAGTTTTTGCAGCACTGTCTGCTGGTTTTTGAGAAGAAGTTTGCACAGGGTAGAATAAAGAACAGCTAGAAAAGGGTATCATTAAGGACAACACGAGCCCATTTCAGTGGAATTGTGCCAGTCACATCTCTGCCTGGTGTGCCCGAGGGCAGCTGCCCGTGCTAACCCAGTGGATGTTTGAAGGTTTGCACAGAGCCTGCTCTGAAGAAAGGTTGGGGGCGGATTGCCCATGGCCCTGAAAACCCACTGGGGCAGGAAGATATTGTTTCCCAAGATCAGTTCTTGTGTAATGTAGCTCAAAACATCAGTGTGGCAGTATCTGTAAGGGCATCCTCGCTTTCAGCCTTTCCACATTTTTTAGAGCCTTTACAAAACACACCTCCCCTGAGACCATTGCTGATTCAGCAGATTCCTGCAGTCAAGGACTGTTTGTGGCACTGATTCATTCATTTTGGTTATTTATACCACTGCATTGGGTTCTGTGTGAAGCAAGAGCATCATGCTGTTCATGCCTCAGAGGCATCTGAAATCAAGAGGAAGGCAAGATATAAGAAGTGCTTGTAATACATGAAGGAGAAGGAGACACTAGTAGCCAGGTGGGCTGAGACAAATCATAGAATGTTTTAACTTGGAAAAGACCTCAGAGATCATCTAATTCCAAGGCCCCTGCTATGGGCAGGGAAACCTCTCACCAGGCTGCCCAGAGCCCCGTCCAACTCGGCTTTGAACACTTCCAGGGATAGAGCATCCAAGATCTCCCTGGACAACCAGTTCCAGTGCCTCAGCACCCTCATAGTGAGGATTTTCTTCCCAAGATCTGATCTAAATCTTCCCTCTTTTAGCTTGAAACCATCCCTCTTGTCCTATTACTACAGTCCCTCATAAAATATCCCTCTCCACCTTTCCTGTAGCCCCCTTTAGGTACCGGAAGTCTGCTATAAGGTCATCCCAGAGCCTTCTCTTCTCCAGGCTAAATTGTGCTTCCAGCTTCATACTTGAACATACTCGTGGCTTCATCACTTGATTTCTATGTGCAAACCCACTTTATGTGAGGATGTGTGTAATATTAATTCCAGGTGCCTAAGCTGTATGCAGAAGGGTTTCCAGCCTGCACAGGGGCAGCTGTGGCTGCAGCAGGACTGTGGGTTGGCACAGCAGCTCCCATACTATGCGACACACACCATGTGCTGTGTGGTGCTGCACGGCAGGGATTAGTGCCAATTAGTGCTGCTGGGAAGTAGGTTTTGTTGCATGTATTTAATGGATTCAAAAGCTCCCATGAAGAACAAAAATATCTGTGAAAAATCTGGTCCATAAACATTGCTCTCAATGTGGTTTTCAGATGACATTTGGCTCAGCCCTTGCCACTGATTCCTGACAGGTCCTGAACTCCACTTGCTATTTCTCAAAGTCTCAGGGACTTTTAAAAACTTTATATTGCCCTGTGTTGTACAAGTGCTCCTTTTGTTGTTAGATAATGGCTGATATCAATAGTATTGTCCTTGTTTAAATGGAAAATATTTTCTTGGGGGGTGGTTAGCAGATTGAGAGAGGTTCTCCTCCCCCTGTACTCTGCCCTGGTGAGACTGCATCGTGAATATTGTGTCCAGTCCTGGGCTCCTCAGTTCCACAAGGATGCAGAACTTCTGTAGAGAGTCCAGCGCAGAGCTATGAAGATGATGAAGGGAGCAGAACACCTCTCTTACTAGGAAAGGCTGAGGGAGCTGGGTCTCTTTAGCTTGGAGAAAAGGAGACTGAGGGGCGACCTCATTAATGTTTATAAATATGTGAAAGATGGTGTCAGGAGGATGGAGCCAGGCTCTGCCCAAAGTCATCTAATGATAGGACAAGGGGCAATGGGTGTCAGATGGAACATAGGAGATTCTACAACAATACGAGAAGGAACTTCTTCCCAGTGAGGGTGACAGAGCACTGAAGGGGCTGCCCAGGGGGGTTGTGGAATCTCCTTCTCTGGAGACATTTAAAACCTGCCTGGACATGTTGCTGTGTGGCTGGATCTAGGGGATCTTGCTGTGGCAGGGGTATTGGACTAGGTGATCTTTCGAGGTCTCTTCCAATCCTTAATGTTCTGTGAATCTGTGATTGTTTAAACGTGATTCTGCCAGCTGTAGGCTCCATGCTGCGCTGCCAGGGTGCTGCAGTGATCTCAGAAGCTGAAATCTCAGGATGTGGCAGAAGCAATAATGCCACCAAAATGTGTGCAAGCATTCATTTGCCTGTGGGGAAACTCAACTTATTTTAGTGAGGTAGTTTTGTAGTGAGATTTCCTCGACAGCTAGTTAAAATTATGCAAATGGTTTCAATGTTCTTTTGGGGAAAAGTATAGAGAAGCAGTTCTAGGTATAGGCTAATAAAACTCGGCTACTGGGCCTTGAAATAAACATGGGGTGAGCTTCAGGTGCAGGGTGTCCTACTGGTTTAAAGCTTTGGAGGATGGGAAGGAAATCTGATTGACAGATCTATTGATACCATTTGTCTCCCTTGTTGTTCCCAGTATTAAAGGATTTCACCAATATTAAATTCACATTTGCTTGCCTGATAAGGAAAGCAGTCAGAAGCAAACAGATCATGTGTAGGGGATACTGCTGCTCCCTGTTAATATGTTGGGACAGAAGTACTGTGTTTGAGTAGTGATTTCAGTCACTGACTGTGCTGTCAAGCAGATCCACCTGTTCAAAAAAAAGCATCTAATAAATACACTGATATTTAATTGCTGAAATTTATTAAGTTCAACCCCAGCTCAGAGAGCCAAGACCAAGATTTGTTCCATGACACCAAAACTCCCCAAGCCCAAGTATGCGATAAGCCTGTGAGCAGAGCTTAACATCAGGCTAGCCCTTGCATCTTTTGTGCCCTCTGCAGTGAGGTTTAATTTGCTGATGCAATGGTTTAAGAGAAGATCTTTGCAGCTAGAGCTCCATTTGGTGCTTGGCTGGTTTCTGCAGCCCAATCTGCATTCTGGGAGCTGCCTGAGGAATCCACATGCTCTGACTTGATCAAAGGTTGTGGGGTTCCCTCCTGGTGCCGCAGCTCAAAGGCGAATGGGAAGCAGCATTCCACAGCAGGTGTAAAGTCCTTCAATAGGAGAGTGTGGAGCCTTATAGCAAAATAGACATCAGTTAATCTCTCATGCCTAGATGATTTTACTGTGACATTCTGCCAAAGCAGCCTGAGGCAGTGAAAAATAAACTGCTAGCATTATGGTATCATTATGTTTCTGATTCTCCAGAGAAGCCAATATTTGTTTGCTTTTCTCTGAAGTGTTTCATGTCACCATGTGTGCTCTCCCCTTCTTTTCAGGGCATGGAGAGAGGGAGGAGAAAAGCTCCACAGTGATTGCATTACACAGATTTTGTGCTGCTTGATGCTGGAAGGTTGAGGGGGTATTTTTTTTTGCTCTCTCATACCCATGAACTTTGTAAAGATGATTTGTCTACTTATTACTGTGATGTCTAAGTAGCATTTCTTCTGAAAGTGACCGGTCTCTGAAAACAAATTTGGCAACCATAAGTGCTTGTAAATTTGATAGGTGCCAAAGCAGCCTGCAAGGCGTTTATGGGCTGAAGCCCAGGTGCTCTGGGGAGAAGGATCCTTCCTTTTGTCACCCAGGCTGCAGCCAGACCATTTCTACAACCCTGATGGCCTCTTGCCCCGCAGAGTGGCTGGAGGGTTGGAGTCGTCCTCTCTCCAGCATGGACTGAGGTACTGTAGGATTTCAGGAGCTGAGAAATCCTGTGGCCTGAACTCCAGCAGGGTTAGTTGGTGCCCAGGAAGGGCAGTTCCCACTGCAGCATGCCCCAGGTTTCCTCCAGATTTACACCCTGGGGGCCAGGGTGGTTTGTTCAGGCGTTCCCCTCTCCTGTAGCTGGCAGACTCCTTCACCTTTCTTCCCTCAACGGCAAACAAAACTGGATCGTCCCTTCTGCCCCTCTCTCATTTAAGAGCACCCGAAGTGATTGCTGCAGTTAATTAAAAGGAGCATATGAGGTGTTCATAGAGAGCTTGTCCCTGCTCCTTGTCCCAGGCAGGCGATAGGGCAGGGGGACAGCTGAGGCTAGGAGTGTCCCTGGGCAGCCCCGGTAAACACAACCCTCCATAGGCAGCTGGGGACACCTTGGCAGCCCCCCACAGCGGCTCATATATTTAACCTAACTGAGCTTCTCCTAACCTGCTGGTTGGCTTCCCGCTCAGAGGACCAATAGCAGTGGCTCTGGAAGGTGGCTGTGTGTGGCTTTAATCACTGCAGTGACTTTAGGAGTGATGCCAGAAACCAGCTCAGAGCAGACCACATGTGAACCCACTCAAAGTACTTGATTTCTTGTTCTCCACTCTTTGCTATCTCTGCAGCTGATTTTAGCTGATAAACATCATTCTTGTGCTGCTTGGGTTGTTGTTGCCGATATCATACAGGCTCCTAACAAGCGAACTTCAAACACAGGTCACTGAAGCAATCCTCTCACCTAGAGATGACTTGGTCCCTTTTGTTAACATGATTTGCTCTGAAGACTTTCACCAACAGGTTTGACATCAGAACCAACAAACAACAGTGACCCAGTGTCCTGGAAGCCAGCATTGGTGTTAGGCATCTACCTGAAAGCTACCTTTTACTCTTGCAGGGGATAAAAATATAAAGGAAATAATTCCGTTGCTTCCCCTGCCTCCAACATAACAGCAAATGCTGAATGTGAGGTTAAAATGTGCAACATTTTGGCTGTTCTCAGGGTTTACTGAAAAGTAAGAAAAATCATAGAAATTTTGTCACCCGTTTTCATCAGAAATTTGCAAGGAGAGAACCCCAGCCACAGTGGTAACCTGTGTCATACATCCTTAACGATTTATTTTTTAACTTCAATTTTTTAAAACAAATACTCCTCTGAAGTAGAAATACAGACAAGTATATCAAAAGTTCAAAGGTGGAACAAATGATCAGGAGATAAAAGATGCTAAGGGAAAAACAAACCCTTGAAAATTGCCCAGTTGTTTTTCAGAACTAAATCGTTCCTGCATTTCCTACATCAACATTTGCCTGGAGGAAGGGAGGGAAAGCAGTGACAGGGCAATGCTGTGAAGGGGGGGAAGGATGATCAGAGGTGGCATTTAAAAACACAACTCATGGTGAATAGTGTTGTGAACAGCAATGCCAGTGTGTGCAGGTTTGTATTTCCGCTGTTGAGAATTTAGAGGAGTCTTTAACAATGTTAGAAAAACATACCCTACTAAACATTTTTCTCCCAGATTTTTCCTGAATTTCCCAATTCTTATTTAAATATTCAGTCCCTAATGAGAAATTAGCATGTCTCACTGCAAATGACAAGTACTAAATGGCTAGAATTGAGATGCAATGGATGTCAAGACAGTTTTTCAAACTATTTTCTAAACCACATGAAAGAAGACAAATATGTATTGAAAATGCTTGGACATGTCCTTCTCTAGAAGACATAGGGAATTCCTCCTTGAGATGCAATAATATCTTTCCAGAACATGTTGGTATTTTGGGTTTCTCTTGGAGCTACTTGGAATTATCATTCTCTTTTCTTGTTTCCATAAGGAAAATCAGGGACTCAACATTCAAAGTGATTTAATGAAAAAGTATTAAAATTGTCGCTGGACTGTTCCTGTGCAACTTGGTCTAGGTGATCCTTCTGTGGTGAGGGGAGATCAGACTAGATGATCTTTCCAGGTCCCTTCCATTCCCTAATGTTCTATGATTCTGTGCTTCTGTGACTCAGATGATTGATTTAATCAGCAGTTTACACCAGAGAAGGATTTGTTTCCTGCTTAAGCATAGATAGGCAGTGGTAAGCAATCACCTCTATGTTGAACTGTAACTGCCTCATTTTTCAGTAGAAAATGCTCAAGAGTACTTGGCCCCCTAGAAGGAGGTCCCAACCTCCCTGTTGGGTCAGCAGCACTCTGCCTGTTTAGCTCTGGTACTTGTCTTTAATTTTGCTTTTTGGAAAAGAAAATGTATGGTGAGGAAGAGCTGTCAGGATTCCCCGAATCCACTGTTCTCCAAAGACAACTCCAGCACTTTTCTTTTGTTAGTCCAAGTACTCCTGGGCTTGGTTTCCTTTTTGCATGGATAGAGGAGGAATTGCTCTCTGCTCTTCACAAAAAAACAGAGTCCTTGAACAGCTCCCCAGAATGGAAAATTAGGCATAAAGAAATGAAACAAAAGAAAAGGAGGAAAACTAATAGTTTGGGAGAAAAACCAAAACACTATCCCACACTTTATTACTATTAGAACCTTACAGTGAGTTGTTACCATCATTGATTTCCTTCATGAGACAGCCTTGGAAGAAAATGAGGGATCACCTGCTCCCGCAGCACTTTCATGGAGGGATCTGGTGATGGAGAAGCTTGGGTGGGACCCCCAGGCTGTTGGACCTAGTTCAGAACAGCCAAATGCAGTAGGTACCACAGTGCCACTGGGATTTGCCGTAAAACGTCTCAGAGGTTCAGGCTACCACTCTGTGAGCCTTGGCCTGGAGTCACCAGTCATGTGTTACCTGTCACAGAGTGTGACTTTTCTCACTTAGCAAAGGGAAAGCAAAGTGCCTCCAGCATGGTTTGGAAATATTCTGATGCTTTTTCGTATTAAACCATTAAACAATCTGTTCAGAGCGCTGCTAGTTAATGGCCTGTGTCGGTGAAGGGAGTAGGTGAATGTTACCAAAGCAAAGAGACTAGGAGCAAGGGCAGAACCTTCTGTCATCACCAGGTCTTTCTGCAAGAGTTTCGCAGTAGGCAAAAATGAAAGAAAATTGCATCAGGAATTAGTTTGGCTGGTAGGATGGCTCCTGACTGAGGGCTAGTTTTTGGTCCACTTTGATGTGTTGAAGAACAAGAACTTCCAGTACCAATTCTGCTTATGTAAATAAATCATGGGGGTTGGGGCGAAAGGCGAGTGACATACTGGTTCTCTTCCTTTATGAACGCAGGCTGCAGTCCACCATAGTGGCTATAAAGTGTCTAGGACTGATAACAAATGTTCAACGCTAAGTCAAGAGGCCAATAAAGCCTCAAGTATTTATACACCTGTGGCTTGAATAGCTGGGTAATGAATGACAAACCTTTTTCTTGCATGGGTGTTTTTCTTTTTCCATTTCTCGCTTGCACTGCAGCAAGTCTGGTGCCCTTTGGATTGTTTACACCTTGTCAAACCTGTTTTGAATAAACCCTTGTACCGTATTTGCAGTCTTGGCAGGGAAATTGCTGCCCTCTCCTGGTGTAACAGAACTCTCCACCATCCCAAGGCATCTCCAAGCAAATGCCACTTTCAATGTGATAATATGACCCAATATGAAATTAATTAAGGCTAAACAATAGTTTCTTTAAGACTAAATCAGACACGAGGGCAGGCAGCCCTATCTAGGACAATAGGATTGGATCCAAATGCAGTTTTAAAGCTGTGTCCCACCTCCCCTGATCAGAGCGCATTTAATGAGATTCATGCAATTTCTTTCTGAAAACAATAGCTTTAACCATTGGTTGCATAACCCAGGATATCCAGCTGAGGCCCCCCAAGTACAGAGTGTTCCACAAAAAGGAATGACAAAAACTCTTCTAGCTCAACTTAAATAATTAAAACAATATCTGGAGAAGTAGCCAGCCCGGTGAGACGCCTTTTAGGGAGTCAAGGAGTGGAGGAGGCATGCTGTAGTTCCTAAGGGCAAAGTGAAATTTGTCCGTTGCTGTCCTCTTTCTGCTGAGATGGGGCTGAGTATCACGAATCACTGAGACCCGGGAGAGCCCTCAGCCCCCTCTGCCTTTTGCGGCTTTCAGCACCTTGCAGAATCAGGCCACGCTGCCATAATTCAGAAAAGACTATCTATTGTCTGCATAGAAAGTAGGTCTGGAGCATATACTGGCTGGGATTAGTTTCAATTTAGACTGATTTGTGGCTCTTATTTTACACAAAGTTTAAAGTTTCTCCTGCTTTGAACTGAAGGAGCTTCTGCCATGTAAATGGGTGGGAACAAGACATGGCAACCCAGACAGAGCTATAGACAATGCTTATTTAGGATTGTGGGAGCATGACAAAGAGAAAAAACTCTCTTGCCCCTCCAGTTACAATAGCTGCACAAAGCCTTCAGAGCTGCAAATGCCACTCTGCCAAAAGTTAGTAGTAGCAATCTGAGAAGAGTGTGCCCTTCAGTGGAGGTGTGGAGAGCTGAGAGCTGTGGCCTCTAACAGGCAAATTACCGGCAAGCGCTGTGCTTCAGACACTAAACACTTTCATGCATAGCAAAATGCTTAAATTAGTTTCCCTTCACTCCTCTTTTAAGAATGAAATTATTTAAGTTGTGCTTTGAAGAGCTTGCTTTTTGCATCCCGTTCTGATAGCACACAGCAGCGATCCTGTTTGTCGGGTGACTTAGGCACAAAATGCAGCCTTGTGGCAAACAACATTTCCTGTTCCCAAGGCAGAAGTGAGGCCAAATGCCAGGTGTCTCTCTGCTCTCTGTTTCAGTCCTTCACTGCTTTCAGTGTTCAGAACTTGCAAGTAGATGTGGGTAATGATAGGACACGGGGCAATGGGTGTAAGCTGGAACATAGGAGGTTCCACATCAATATGAGAAGGAACTTCTTCATGGTGAGGGTGACAGAGGGGATTGGACTAGATGATCTTTCAAGGTCCCTTCCAATCCCTAATGTTCTGTGATTGTCTGTGTGAGTGAAGCTGAGGATTTACTTCTATGTCATTATTTTCCAGTGCAGAGGTGAGGCATTATTAAAGCTGCGTTGCTGGTGCCTTTCACTTATTTACTTATGATAAGGCCAGCTCTTGTTCTTTCTCCTCAGAGTATTTATTCAACAGCTGTGATTCGATCCAGCAGTTTTCTGACACCCGGTCTCTTCTAGGCATTCAAAGCAGCAGTTACAGCTAAACAATTCATTAAATGAAGACCTACAGAGAACCATCAGGAGACACAGCACAGGACTTTATTTACATTGACCAGCATCTAAATTTACATTGATCCTGCATCAAAATCTGTGTTACTGATCTGTTACGGTGTATCCCTGTAAAACTAACTCCCAAACCTCCTTATTTTTGTTGTGCTGAGAGCAAAATAGAGGGAAACCAGACTGGAGTGGCCAGGGATTTGCCACAGTTTTGTTGCCTGAGAGGAATGAAGAAATAAATATGATTGACTTTGTTTCTCATGAGCTTGCTGCAAGTCTGATTCCAGCTTTGTGTCATATTAAAGGATGAACAAATCCACTTGCTGCCCACACAGGGCACTCTTTATCTGTGATGAAGCCACCTTCTTTGCAAAAAACAGAGAACTGTGAGTACTCCCTGTAAATGTTTTCTAATGGTATCCAAGCACAAATCTGCTTTGATGGGTGTAATACTGGAGGAGAAAAGCCATAGACTGTGTGCTTTCAGGAGGTCCTTGCAGGTGCCCAGCTCCTTACCGGGGCTGGATAGAGGGGCTGACAGTGGAGTTAGGGCCACACTGTGGGATTCTTCCCTGGGCAGTCAGCCCCACAGAATCACAGGATCTCTTTGGCTGGAAGAGACCTTTGAGATAATCCAGCCCAACTGTTAACCCAGCACTGCCAGGTCACCATTAAACCATATCCCTAAGCACTAGTCTATGTGATCTTTAAATACCTCCAGGGAGAGTGACACCTCCACTGCCCTGGGCAGCCTATTTCGATGTCCAACTACCATTGCAGTGAAGAAATTCATCTTCATTCTTGTCTAAACCTCCTCAGGTGCAACCTGCAGCCATTTCCTCTAGTCCTTGGACTGCTTTCTCTGCCACACTCTAAATTCTGCTTCCAAGTCTACAACCTATTTTCCATTTAAACAGAAAATTCAAAACAAGCATTGCAACAGCTCTAAGTGGTGTGAAGGTTATTTCAGTCTGGGCTGAAGGAAAATTGTCAAATGCTTCCCTTTGCTTCCAAATAATCTGAATTTTGGCAGAAGAGCCAGCCCAGCTCTTATTCTGTGAACCAGCACACGCTGCTCTTGTCCAGTGTCCCCACCTGGATGTATTTGTGGCCAGCTCGCATTAGTTAATCATTGAAACAAGGTATGGGAGCTAGAAAACAAGTAACCCAATAAACGACAACATGGCTCTGCACGTTACCAGATGCCGCTGTGGTGATCTCAAGCATAAGCTGTAGATTTTTATCTCTTAAATGGAGACATCCCTTGGGCACAGCCACTGCCCCTGTCCACAGCTATCCTTGTCACCCGGCTGTCCTCGGCGCTGGGCGCTGCGAGGCTCACACCATAAGGCCATGTGTGCTGCGTGAGGACTATAGCAGCGGACAAGGGCAGAGACCGAGGTCTGGGGTCCTGGGGACATTGTGGTTTTAAGGGACTGGCGTCTCGGTGAGTACAGTCATCCTTTGGAAGGGCAAGACCACGATTCAAAACAGCCAGGGCTCAGGGCCGCTGTGTGCTTTTATTTGCATTTATTGCTTGCGATTGCAGACATTCATCTTTAGAGATTTCCAGAATTAGGGGGTAATAAGACGAGACAACAAAGGAGTCTAAAGCCAGCAGAGGGAGGATGGGATGTTGTGTGGCACTGCAAGACACAAACTGTTTCTAGGGCCCTGTTCCTGACTACCCAGCTTGCCATTCTGGAGACCTCCAACTGCCAGTGCCCTAGACTTGAGCATTCACTCATGGTTTTGACAGTCAAGTCTACTCAGACTGGTTACACGTAGTTCTTCATTGCTCCCTCCTTATCCAGCATCGTGAACAACCCAGGGATTCAAGGGTTCTGATAAGAACAATCCCCATCTGGATTTGCCATTGCTCCTTACAGCAGCCATGCACTAAAGCCACCTCTGTGCGCAATGTCACTAGTGCAGAGGGTGTAAAAAGGGGTGACACCCTTTTCTTGGGTCTGCTCTCCACCCTGCTTTAGCTTTGCAATATGGTCTCCTACCGTCTCCCTACAATCTCTGTTTTTGTGCAAGAAATTTCCCTCAGCAGATTTTTTTCTGGAGCAGGTCATTTCTACTCCATCCTCTCTCCATCTGATCATGACAGGAAAAATATATGGGTTTTTTGTCCCAGTTTGGACTCTAATAAACATTTGTTTCATAGAAAGTGAAGCATGTCAACTACATGAGTAATCTGCAGCGTGTAAATTTATAACTGTTTAAACCTGTCTTTAAACCTATCTTTGCCTTACCTGCAAGAAAAATGGTAACAGCTCTGCTTTGTACTCCTGTCACTTCAGACCCCAAAGGATGAGAAGGTGAAATCTGTATGTAGTGACAATCCTAAGGACTGACAAAATTGGGGACTTACGGGAGGTGACTTCCCAGCAAAGCTGCAAGTAGGCAGGTGCTCAGTTCAACTGGGGATGTGGTGCCAGGGACTTGCTGCTCAAAGATGCTGTAAACAAAAGCAAGACCTGCCTGTTGCAAGAGGAGGTGCAAACCTTGTGCCTGGGACTTGGTTTCACTTGATGCTCCATTTTACAAATTAATGTGCTAGTAGAAAGTTTTGCTACTGCAAATACTTTAGCAAAGCTTTCAAAGGGTTTAACTTGCTCTTCTGTTGGATGTCTGTATGCTCTGGGTGAGGGTGCACATGTGTGTGCCCTCCACGGTGTTTTCATGTTTTCAAAGACTTATTTGGGAAAGATACCTCTTTAACCTGTTGCAGGGAATATGGAGGTGTCAGAGGGTATCCCCCACCAGGCAGCTGGAGGCCCCCACCAGCAGCCGCGTTTCTCCCGGGGAGTGGCAAGTGCATCCGCAGGGCAGCTCTGTGCCTGTCAGCAAGCACCTGAGAGGGAAAGGGAGAGCAGCAACTCAATAAATCAGGTCAGCATACGGCAGTAAATCAAACACAAGTTAGGAATCATTTTCACAACTAACAACAAATCTTTTGAAGTCGACAATAGAAGCCCCAAAAGACAGAAGCAAAAGAATAGCAAACTGCTGCTCTCGAGTTCTGGATTGTTGGGGAATGCATCTGTCTATTGAAAATGTGCCTGGGTGAGTGAAGTGAGTTTCAAGGAAGGAAGTTTATATTTTTAAAAGTTAAGTGCTTGGCATTGCGGGAGTCTTCGGTGTAACAAACGGTCTATAGATGTTTGTTCTATAGATGCAGAGTTCTACAGATGGTGACACGCTAGGTGCACATGGAGGTTCTCACCCTCCCTGGGCATACGGTGCTCTCCCTGCTGATGTACGCAGGAGCATCAGGGATGAGCTATCTGTAAACACTGGAGTGTGTACATTGGATGAATCTGAGAAATGTTAAAATGTTAGAGAAGAGAAAGTAAATTGAAAGGACACGAGGTTGGCCTAAATTGCCTAAACTTCAAAGAGTTCAGTGTGAAAGGCACTCTGCAGAGTTGGGATGGTACAGGAAGGCTGTACTGTACATTATAATCCCCAGGGCACAGGGATGGATTAAGTGACCTCTGAAGAGTCATTCCAGCCCAGTGATTCTTTGAGAAGACAAATACACTGGGAGATGCAAATCTTATCTGAAAAGTGTAACATGAGGCCAACTTCTGGGATCCCATACATAATTTGGGGTTTGTGCAGTTGTGGAAGAAGGTTCAGTGAATAGCTGGCAATTGTTTCAGTATTTAGAAGATGGGATGAAAAGAGAAAGGAATGGCATGAAAACTGTACCAGGTCATTACGTTTCAGTATTTCCTACCTGAGCTTCAAGGCTTCAAGGTGCTCTAAAAATTGATTGGGTTTTTTCAGTTGCTGGCATCTCAGAGAGAGAAAAAGACAATGCTTGGATGTCTCTCATAAAGAAATCCTTCTGGACATGGCTGTGCAAAACATTGTAGGAGATTAAAGCATAGCATTCCAGTGACTTGTTTAAACATATCTTATTATATCTCTTTGAGGCAATCCTTAAGCCCCAACCACCAAAGACTATCTCTTCACAGCAGTGACAAATTCCAATCCCAAACAAACCACCTGGGGCATGCTGAATTGCTAAACACAAATGTCAGAGGTCTATATTATTTCCAATATTCTTTGACGTTGCTTATGATGTGGCCTCTGGCACATTCCCAACAGAAGAAAGTTCAGTTATATTTCTTTCAATTAAAGAATCAGATTTAGCCACTAATCATGTCAAAGAATGTTTGGGGGAGGGAAAAGAAGAGTGGTGGTGCGTTCAGAGGGGTTGGCCCTTGTGATGACTCGTGCTGTCTGCAGGGAGACACAGGCTTTACAGGGACTGGCTGGGACAAAGCCTGGCACAAATCGGAAATTTCTACGTGTGTCACAAATGTTGTTGGTTTGATAAAGTCATGCAAAGTCATTAATGTTGATAAACATGTGAAGGGTGGGATGGAGCCAGGCGCTTCTCAATGTCATCTAGTGATAGGACAAGGGGCACTGGGTGTAAGGTGGAACAGAGGGTGTTCCACATCAGTGTGAGAAGGAACTTCTTCACAGTGAGGGTGACAGAGCACTGGACAGGCTGCCCAGGGGGGTTGTAGAGTCTTGTTCTCTGGAGAAGGTTAAAACCCGCCTGGATATGTTCCTGTGTGACTTGATCTAGTGGATCCTGCTCTGTCAGGAGGATTGGACTGGATGATTTTTCGAGGTCTCTTCCAATCCCTAATGTTCTGTGATTCTGTGAATTCCTATTAATGCACGGACTGAAACATGGTACCACAGAGAAAATCATGCTCCCAGAACTGTTTCCAGTAAGAATGATAGGAAAGTCTTTGTGGTGGAGCAACTCAGGATATCAGTGGATGGGAGAGGTTTATAAGCTTTATCAGCACCTGCTGCAGCATCTCACCCAAGCACGTGTTCCTCTGTCCACCCTGGAGGACCCCAGTGCTGGTCATCAGGGTGCAGCAGGCAAGTAGCCCACTGCTAGATCAGGGGGTAAGCCTGACCCTGCCACCACACCTGTCTGTATGATGCGCCACTTAAGGGAAAACTAGAGTTCAGAAATGAAAAGTGTTCAGTGTGTTCTGGTGGCTCAGGACAACTGGGATTTCTTTACCTGTTTGAATATGTTGCTGATCTTCAGGCAACAGTGGAAAATACAGGCAGTTCTCAAACCTCAAAAAAAAAGTCTGAGACTGTTGTTAAGAGGATTTGCATTTGGAAAATTGTGCCAGGTTACACAAGCAGATGCAATACTTGGGATATTTCTGCTCAGGTTTTCCAATCCTTTTCCAAAGTCCTCGTGGTAAGTAATATTGCTTAAGGTGGGGGCAGATGGACCTTTGTACATAGTCTTGGGTGAGTCTCCGGCATTTCTGATTTCTTTCTATAGCAGTGTGGTCTTAAAATCCACTCACAAACACCTATACAACCACAGCAGTGTCTATATGATTTCTTAATGGTATGAAATAGTAATTTAAAATAGTATACATTCATAGCAGTGTGGAATTTTTGTGTTAATTTTTAAATAGTTTTACACACAGTGATTTGCATATTAATATTTCCAAAGACGTTCAGCCCTGGCCTAGCAGTGTCTCTACTGGCAATTTTAGCACTGATCAATATCAGGGGGAAGCCTGAGCTGGCAGTATGGACTCACTAAAAACCTCTGGTCAGAGATGCTCCAATGACCCTTCCCCAGGGCTGCCCTGACACTCTCTCTTGGGTGCATGGCTGTGCAGCCTGGCTCCTCTCACGCATGACGCCAGAGCACCATATCTAGAAATATTTTCTTTACAAAACTGGCACATATTATTCGTTAAGTCATAGGAGGGTCCATATAAGTATCAGAAGGAAATTCTTCCCAGTGAGGGTGACAGAGCATTGGAACAGGCTGCCCAGAGGGGTTGTGGAGTCTCCTTCACTGGAGACATGTAAAACCCGCCTGATGTGTTCCTGTGCAACTGGTCTAGGTGATCCTGCAGTGGCAGGGGGATTGGACTAGATGATCTTTTAAGGTTCCCTGCAATCCCTAATGATTCTATGATTCTAAGTCAAGCTACGTTGCTGTGAGGGATCTGCATGACTGATGAAGAGAGTAGAACACGTCCCTTATGAGGAAAGGCTGGGGGAGCTGGGTCTCTTTAGCTTGCAGAAACAAAGACTGAGGGGTGGCCTCATTAATGTTTATAAATATGTGAAGGGTGGGTGTCAGGAGGATGAAGCCAGGCTCTGCTCAGTGTCATCTAATGACAGGACAAGGGGCAATGGGTGGGAGCTGGAACAGAGGAGGTTCCACACCAGTATGAGAAGAAATTTCTTCCCAGTGAGGGTGACAGAGCACTGGAAGGGGCTGCCCAGGGGGGTTGTGGGGTGTCCTTCTCTGGAGACGTCTAAAACCTGCCTGGATATGTTCCTGTGCAACTTGGTCTAGGTGATCCTGCTCTAGCAGAGGGATTGGACTAGATGATCTTTCAAGGTCCCTTCCAATTTCTAATGTTCTGTGATTCTGTGATACAGGTGTGTAAGAGACCAAGACTTTGTAGTATTTGCGTGGGTTTGGGACTTCTGTTTTAAAATCAATAGCATTTTTCTCAGTGGCAGGCATGGTCTCACTGCTGGAGCAAGTCCTCAGTGTAAGTAGTAAGGTTTCTGTAGTGCCTGGACCTGGTAAGGTACTGGTCAGGGATCAGTTCTGTTGGTAACCTTGCTCTTGAGAAGCTGCTGTCTCTAGAGAATGAATATTGAGGACAGATGTACAAGCTATAGGGCCACGTCTGTTTGTTGCACGCTGTGCGTTATGCTGCACATCTTACATACATTAAGGAGCAAATGGGCTCATTCCCATGGCAGCAAACTTCACAAATCAGAACAAAAGTTATTTATCATGACAGGCAGGTGGTACTGCACACAGAAAGGGCTCTTGACCTTGCAAAAAGATGGTTGTAATGGTTTCACAGAGGCTGAATTTTTTCCTTCCTGGTGGCTTGAGAGAGATCTGTTTTCAGTATTTTTCAGTGCAAGAGTAATTTTAAAATAGTGATACGACTTAGGTCTAAAGCTTAGGTCTAAGCTAAAGAGACCTTAGCCTTTATAACATACCTGCTTCTTTGCAGCCACTTAAGCTGTGATCTTGAGGAGTTATACACGTTGTTTGAAACATACATTTTATCAGGAAAACTCCATCTGCCTGTGTTGCACCAAATCTACGACAGCAGCTATTGCAGTTTGACTGGGACAAGGTGCAATGATCCTGTCCCCAGAATCTCTGTGAAATTGGAGATAATTCTGTGCAGGGCAGACTTTCAAAAGCCTTGTTTAACATCTCTAAAGGCGTATTCCAGGGTCTGGGGAGAGGTTCAACAGTACCCTGTGCCTGGCGCCTGTCTGCATTCCTCCTAGGGCAATCCTGTGCTGAGGAGCAGAGGCTGAGCCCTGGGTCCTGGGGTGCACATGATGGAGAAGTGCAGGCTGCCACCTACTCGTGTCACTTGTGAATGCACTTTTTGTTGTCGTGAGTTTAGGAAAGATTAACTTACATTGGACCAGAGCTACTCATAGGATGCGAGAGTGTTTATTTGCAGGAGGGACCTGAGGACCCTTGGTGTTTGTCTTGAGATACATGAATGCAAAAGGAAGATGGGTTTGTCCTCTTTTGGTTGCACTGGTGAAGATAAAAGGGGCAGGGATCAAATATAAACTGAATGACAAATATAGGTGCAGTAGCCACTGAGCAGGAACTAGCCAGGACACTTCTGGTGTGGAAATGAAGAGAAGTTTTATAGCCATCAAGACGGGGAGGTTTATTTCCAAGAGAGGTGATGGGAGCAGGAGCAATCCCCCACCCCAGGGCACTGTTAGGATGTGCTGGATGAATCTGTAGGATGTGTCAGGACATCGAGACAGGAAGGGACAGTCCAGTGGATCAGGACATCCTTTGTATTACAGGACAAAGTCCTGGTAGGAATGTGTGTGATACATTCAGCATTGCGCACATACAACAGCTTTAGCAGGTACAGAAAAGGGTCCCTGTCCAAGGAGCACATCAGTCAGTGCCTCAGAGCCCAGGGTATGCACCGATCCTACAGCAGGCTGATTCAGCTTCAGAGCCCAGGCCCGATCAGTGCAGGGCAAATCAGTGTCTCTGCCCTTTACCCATGTTCTCCTCAGCTCCTGCAGTTAGGGAACGGTCTCTAACCCACCTTTTCCAGCATCACCTCACTCCTCGGTGATCAAGCAGCTTCACTGCAATTTCTGAAAGGTGGATATCGTGTAAAAACACACAACATCACAGGGAGAGGACAAACAAAGAAGCAAACCCTGAGATTCGAGAGTGTTAATGTGTAATTCCAGGGTTTTTTAGCTTGTGGATGACATATTTGCAAACCAGGGCTGCTGCAGG
>JAOXOE010000848.1:9189531-9218828 GCA_028565055.1 Phoeniculus purpureus | reverse complement strand
AGTCTCCTTCTCTGGAGACATTTAAAACCCACCTGGACGTGTTCCTGTGTGACTTGATCTAGGTGATGCTGCTGTGGCAGGGAGATTGGACTAGATGATCTTTTGAGGTCCCTTCCTATTCATAATGTTCTGTGATTCTGTGAAAACATCTTGTTTTTCCAGACTTTCCCTTTGGTGCTAGAAGACATACAATATTTCCTGATTCATTTTGTTGGTGCAATACTTTCTATAGTGGGCTTGGGTTTTTTGCTTTTGGGGTTTTTCCTTGTTTTGGGGTTTTTTTTTTTAGTGGGGTTTTTTGGTCTTTGGGGGTTTTTTTCCTTTCTCTTTTTTTAGGTTTTTTTGTTAATATTCTTTTTAACTACTGCATTATTGTGGACCGAGTAATTCAAACAACCGACAGAATAATTCAAGCAACCGGCAGACTAACGGAGTTTGTTGTGCACATTTCTGAAGGTGGATCCTATTCCCGCTTTAAAACAAGCATGTGCTTGTGTGCAGTTATGCTCGTGTAGCTTTGCGGTTAATGTCTATAAGTTGTTTCACTCGATTGTGAAAATAGAGATTCACTGTTGGAATTAGTGGAGTGTGTGGATTGGGGAAGTCAAGGCAGTAGGGGAATCTGTGGGGAAAACCCAATTGACTGGCTTACCTGAGACTTCTGAAGACTTGTTCCTTAATTTCTTTCTGTTTTCTCTTTTGCTTCAAGGTTTTTCTTTGTTTGTACGTGTTTAATTAGTATCTCTACAACATATGCAAACTAGCTGTCTGGCTAAAGATTTTGAAGCACACTGGAGTGGATGAAAGTAGTTGAAGAATACAAAGGAGCACCTACAGCACCTACAAAGGGAAAACGTGCTTTTACCTTCCGTCCCTTGATTGCCAACAAGACAAACTAGAATCTGGGTCTGTGAAGCTGAATGCAAAACTTCTCTCTTTGTGGTCAGCATTTCACCTCGGGTGAAAATAGATATTTGACAAAGATCCAGCTCCTCTCTTGGTTGTAGGGGTGCCCCACACAGGATTCTGGGCTGCTTGGGGATGTGTCAATACCTAGATTATATTGTCGGTTGGTTTCCATCATAGGATGGCCAAGAGGCACTGCTAAATCTGGGCCTTTGAAAGACTGACTCTGTGCATGCTTCACTCTAATTCTCCCTCTTGCTTACTGTCAGAAAATTCTAATTTAGAAAGCTGTTCTGAGATCTAGCTTTGTTAGAGAAACATATTCAGATATGGAGGGACTTGGTGATTTACTCACCGGATGATAGTGAATGAATGGTGTCTGTTTTCTGTGTATGAATCATAATTGACTTTATTATGATGTTCTCAATGTATTCATTATTTGACCTGATTTCCTGACTCATTCTTTCTCAGTAGATTGTATGCCAGCAGTTCATTGTGGATTTCAATGTTCAAAATTTAAGGTCTTTGTAATGATTATCCAAGACACATGATGGGCTGCTTTTTCCTGATTGGAAAAATCAGGAAAAAAAAAAGGAGGAAGGAGAAAGGGTTGGTCAAATACTAAAAATGTAGGTGAATTTAACATTCACTTCTTTCACTCTTTAAAAATACTTCATTTCAAGGCAAAATTCACCTCAGTGCAATGATCTTGAAACACATTCTTTTGCCATGTACCAAACAAGCAATGTACCAAAGTTGTTAGTGATGTTGTTAGAGCAGGTTTTCCTTCTGGCCTTTGCACAGAGAGTGAAATATAGGAACTCACTTAAAGAGTCAGGTTGGAAAGCGAGGACCCTTTGATCTTTCGAGGGCCCTTCCAATCCCTAATATTCTGTGATGCTGTTAAGCAGAATATTCACAGAGTTATTTACAGCTCTCTCGCAGTTCTAATAATAAGTGAGCTGTCTCTGTTTCCAGCTTTCTGCAAATTTTTTAGGGATTTATTTCTTTCTGTAGGGCTGTGTATTGGAAAACAGGATGCTCTCAGGCTAAATTTGCCTTGCACAAGTACAGCATTGATGTCTTATCGTGTAATTAAATTGTGACTCAAGAGACTCACTGCAACCCACACACCAGTTATTTGACCCTTTGGAATTTTGCCTTCCTTCGAGCAGCACAGGTACGTGGGTTGACAATGTGTTAGGGGTTTCTAGGATATTCTCTTTGGCTCAGGTTTCTGTTCTGTTTACTGTGTTGGTTGATGCATAGGTGAATTTTTTAGGGTATAGTGTATATCTTATGAGTGTGAAATGGAAATTGATCTTTTTGACTTTTTGGTTTATACATCAGCATCCTGAGACACAAGCTATGGCTTAACTTTTCTATTCCTGTCCTTCATGTTGCTAAGTCTGTGTTTTGATGGCCTTACTACTTGAAACACTTCTGGGTAAATCACTGTATTGCTCTAGTCACTCATGTGAATTAGGGATAATACTTAAGTGGTGTTTTGTCAAGTAGGAGGTGTAAACATGCGTCTAGATTTTTGTGATCCTTGCTTGAAAACTGAGAGATATAGTGAACCCTTAAGAGACTTTAAAAGCTGGTAATAATTGTCTGTCTTGTACGTGTAATTGGAAGTTGAAATGGATTGAGACTTTTGATATTCAGAGCCATAAAACTAGTTATATCGGCTCCTATAATACTATCCATTTGTGTCAGGTTTAATTGTTGGAGGAAGATTTCCACAAAGCCATCGCTGAAGGGAAAAAAAGGCCATTGCTGCAGCCCCGTGTGTTTCCAGCTCTAACTAGTGGCAGTGTCCATGCCACTGAGGAAGCAAACTCGTACATCTGGTGTCTCACCATCCTTTCAGGGTCAGGCTATGTTAGGAAATTTTTAATCTAAGAAGAATAGGTTGAGGCTCTGCAGATGATTGTGATAGTGATGATGTGAAGCACTGTATTAGTGCTTTAGGCATTACCATTCACATTAATTCCAGTATCTCCTACCCCATTAGTAATTAGTGGAATGTCAGCATTTCATAAGGTAGGTAATAACCCTGTGCCCAGTTACAGTGATGACTAAATATAGTAAAGCTTTGGTGTGTGATTTTCATGAGGTGTCAGCCACTGACCATTCTCATTAATGGTCAAAGCTTTTTTATTAACAGATGTTAATCAAGCAAATTTTGATTAGAAAAGTCATCAGAGGACAAAAAGAAAAAGTTAAATTAATTTAGAATAAATGTTCAAGAGGGTGTTTCCAAAGGGAAACATGTTCTGACACGTCAGAGGTTGGAACAGTCATCAGTATTTCTGTTTTGGTATCCAAAATGGAAAGGAAAAGGTGAAAAGAACAAAGTGGTTTCACATCCTAAATGTAGAGTATCATCACCTATCCCAATTTTATGAGGTGCTCCTCAGTGCTAGTTTCTGAAGGACCCAGGATATTAACTAGATTAGATCCCATCTCCAGTAACCTTTGTCCTTGCCCACACCCTAATAATATGATTTATTTCATATAGAGATGCACTGTGAGAGCTCAGGAATTGCCTCCTGCACAAGCTCTCGATGTAGTGATGCATGACCTCAACTTCAGCATAATCGCGGGTGCAGGATCCTCTACCCTCTTGAAGATTTTCTTCTCTTCCTATTGTGAGTGTTTCTACTCACTTCTGCATACATATTTTTCCATAAATGAAGGACAGAAATCCATGATGAAGCTCCCTCTGCAGTCTTTTCAAAATAAGGTTACAGTTTGTTATCTCTAAAATCTGCTGAACAATTAAAAACATTCAGACAGTGACTACTTCGAGTTGAAAATTATTTTCTAAGAACCTGCAAATTAGCGGACCATTAGCTAAAACAGCTTGTGAAACGAGTTTCATATAGGAGATCTCTCAATTTTCTGGATAAAATGAGGACTAATTCAGCCACTCCTGTCCACTTTGCAGACTGAGAATGTGAGACACAAAAGAGGTGATTTTCTTCAAGCTCCAACAGTCAACTGGTGGTGGAAGAGGGAGTGAAACCCAGGTGCACAGGTTGGGAGCCATATGCTCCAGCCTCCAGTCTCTTCTGTGTAGTCCATCTGCAACATTTTGCTTCAGCCAGGAAATATTGGTCTTATGATGCCACATTTAGTAAGACAGATATAGAAAGTGTGTGTGTTTTAATATACAGTTTAAAGGCAGGTGGATTTTTCAGTGTTGAATTTATAGGTAATTTGCATAACTAATTAGTAAGCCAAAGTGTAAATGATGCTTAGTTGAAGTGACCATTATGACAAGCAAGTGCAAACATTGTCAGAACATTGGCAGATCTGCTTTGGACAAAACTGAGCTTGACAGCTTTTTCTGTGCGCATCTGGGCTTTCTTGGTGGGGGGGCAGCAAGGGGGGACTGTGTTTTGATTTGTTTTGGTTGTTGTCTTGGGTTTTTTTTAAGAACTACTTAAGAATATTGCATTTTAATACTCTGATTTTTAAATTATCTACCTAGCTATATTATTAAGATATTGAAAAACTGGCATGCAAACCACAAAGCTGTTTTTTTCTGTGCTTACAAATGTCAAACATGTGGTGCTCTCAGCCACTTGACATAATAATTCAGCTCCAGTCAAAGATGGTGACTTAAAGCGAGCTTGCAAGATGCTTTACACCAATGTTATAGATGAGGATTTGCATGGCTTGACTTTTTTTATATCTTAAAAGCCTACAACTTGGTATAAAGCTCACAGCAACTCATGATGCTCCTAATTTTTAAAGTATTTTAAGCTTATAGAGCCTTCTGTTTACTTACTAGTGGTAAGTTGCAAGTTGAGGATACCCAGGGTCGCAAAAACATACAGTTCTCATTCTTGTATTGCCCATTAGTGTCATGTCTCCAAATCTGGTTGGTCTTTAAGGCCAAACTATAGAACAGACAGATTATAATTTTGCCTGTGGACCACTATTATTTCTCTTCTTGAGGATCTGCCTCTGCTTTAATAAAAAGAATATTTAAGAAACCATAAAGAAAGCAAACCCAATTCTCTTTTAATGCATTATGTAATTAAATCTTTATTGAGATTTGAGAGCTGTGCAACCACAAAAGAAAAAATACAAAACAAACCCAGGAGTATTGTATGTGTTTTTACCTAGACACATATTGGGAAAAAGAGAATGGAATAGCCAATAGAAAGAAAATTTGCAGACTGTCATATGTAAGGTTATGTAAAAGATTCTGTGTATCCTACAGTGCATGTAGTAGGATTGTGGAAGTGAATAGTTCCATTTGGTACAGTTAGATTTCTCTGTCATGTAGTTTAAGATGTAAAAACCTGCAGTTGAATTCTGTATCTTCCAAGTCTCCCATAGCCACTGTGAGAATAAGAAAATGAATGGAGCTAAGTTTGGTGTGGATAACCTGGGACTTTTTCACAGAATCACAGAACAGTAGGGATTGGAAGGGACCTCGAAAGATCATCTAGTCCAGTTCCCCTGCCAGAGCAGGATCCCCTAGATCAAGCCACACAGGAACATATCCAGATGGTTCTTAAACATTTCCAGAGAAGGAGACTGCACAACCCCCCTGGGCAGCTTGTTCCAGTGCTCTGTCATCCTGACTCAGAGAATTTTCAGTGGATGTTACCTGGTTCGAGTTAGATGAGCTTTCTAGCTTATTTCTTAATGATATATCTTGAGGATAGCCAAGCTGTGGTTCAGGAGACTCGTGCAGTTCACAAGTGGTTCAGGTTGTGGCTGGAGCACGTGAACAGTCTTCTCCCACAGGCAGCAATGTGCAGCTCCATCACCCACTGTAACTCCCGCCCTCATGAAAATCTCAGCACGTGGTTCAGGCTCAGAAAGATCTGCTTTCATATTTTAACACTGGTTTTTACTGGTATGCATATGTGAATGTGCCCTACCCACTAACCCACCCTTACAGATATATCAGTTCTCACCACTGGTTCTGCAGATTTGCACCTAACTGTGTGGACTCTTAATCTTCTTCCCACTGAATACGATGTCCAGAACTGAAAAATACCAAACCATTAATTTTGTCACTGAGGTGTGATGTATGCTAAATGTTGTGGGTAATGGATCTATGTTTCCATAAGCGGCAACAACCTCAGATATTGAGTAATAACTTCCAACAGTTATGCAGCACGTAGAATGCAAGTCTTCCCCTTTACTGCCCTCAGAGTTTGCTGAGAAATGCGGGAAACCTCCCTCTATCCAGAATGCAAGTTATCTTGTATTTTTGCTAACATATATAATTACTGATGTGGGTGTTCCCACATCTTAGAATGGAAAAAGTGCTTGCCAAGATTGAAAAACCGTAGTAAGCAATATAAATGATTTCTCTCACACACCAGCATTTCTTGCTGAGACAAGTGAACTGGAACTGTGTTTAAAAACCATATAATTATACTCCTATATATCATTTATTAAATCAGATTTCCCCCACCCTCTTTTCTTTCAAGTTGCTTCTGAAAATGCTTTTCTTCCAAGAAGACTGTTAGTTGGGGTCCTCTCCTTTGAAGAACTTTTCCCAAATGATGGAATCAAACAAAAATGTAAACAGCACATTGAGACCCCCACAGCCTGTCCCTGTATCATTATGGTTCTCTGCTTAAATCTCAGCTCTAGCTTCAGTGTCACTGAAGTCTGCTTGGGCCAGATACAAGCTATTGCCCAAACATCCATGGTCATCTAGAATATTTTGATCATCCCGCCAGGTTTTCTTCATGACACAGGCCATAGAGTTTAATCTCTCTGTTCCTTGGTCAGAACCAGAACTGCCTGTTCAGATAGTCCATGGGCTGTAGAAACACATTTGTGGATTTCCTTATTTCTCACTCATTTCTATGCTGTTTAAAACACAAAGAAGCTGACCCAGTGTTTTCACACCCATGAAATAGAAGGGCTAATGAATGATTTTTCCAAAGCACACGGGTTGTATATGCAAAGGTCCAGTACACAAATCCCAACTTGTTTATGCCTCAGGTTGTGCATACAAAAAGCTATTTAACTTTGAGCCAATATATCTTTCTTTCCAGCACCCACACCTCACTCAACTCACCTCCTCTGAGAAAGCCTCAGGAAAAGACTTTATACCATGCTCCAAGAGTCTGTGGAGTAAGGCTGTGTTGGACAAAGGGACCATCTAAATATTAACTGGTAGCAGCAAAGAAACCCTACGCAATTATAATCAAAGTAGAGGTTCCAGCTGTTGGCTTGTTAGCAACAGTCCTGTCCACCATGAAACTTTGTGCAACTGTGTGGGTATTGGGACCACTGGTTTTGAATTTGCGGTGTAGGTGGTACTGCTGATGTTCTTGGAATAGCTTTCCCCAGTTTGTACTGGAGAGTGAAGGTTAAAGTGTGGTGGCATCTCTTGAGACTTTCACTACATAGTTTGAGAGTCTAAGAACTTCTCAAGAGTTGTGCTTGTGTTCTGAGACCCTTACACTGCAGACTACAGAGCCTGGACAGTGGGAGTTTTGGATTTAAACATCTATTCACATGAGTAAGATTTGTCAGCATGGCACTGCAGTACCTCTTATTAGGCTCATTTTTCCTTTGGTCACTGAGATAGTAAAGCTGGGAGTCATGCTCTTCTCGGTGTCATCTAATGATAGGACAAGGGGCAATGGGTGTGAGCTGGAATGTAGAAGGTTCTAAATAAATAAGAGAAGGAACTTCTTCACAGTGAGGATGACAGAGCACTGGAATGGGCTGCCCAGAGGGGGTTGTAGAGTCTCCTTCTCTGGAGACGTTTAAAACCCGCCTGGATATATTTCTGTGCAAATTGGTCTAGGTGATCTTGCTCTGGCAGGGGGATTGGACTAGATGATCTGTCAAGGTCCCTTCCAATCCCTAATGTTCTGTGATTCTGTGATTAAGGGAAGAAGTTCTGTTATAGCTTACTCGTATGTGCATATGACGAAGATTTGTTAGATTTCAAGCTAAATGTCCCAGCAATCTTGGCTCCTTTTTTTCTTTTTGCTATTGTTTTCCCTCTTCACTCTGTTCTTCCCATCTCTCCTAGGTTTTTGTCACTCTGTTTTCACTCCTTTTCTGTTCAATCCTTCTAAAGTGCTGTCAAACATTGCTTCGGTTCTGGTTGAACTCTTCAGTTCCATAGTATGAGAATAGAGCTCCAGCAGTTCTCATGTGGTGCGGCTGTATCCAAGACATGGAACTTCTAAGTGTTTAAGGAGATGTACTTCATAATGTTGTCCTTTGGGTTTAATTAGGTTTTTAATGGTTCTTTTTTGTATAAGCCAACATACCATGTGTTTTAACAAAGTACAATATGAAATAGAACAAACCACCATTATTTGAAGGAAGACGCTAAGAAGTATGAGAGTTATTTATATTGAATGGTTATTTAGTGAATACTTGAAAAGTATTGTGCTCAGGATGTTCCTTGTTGACGAAATACACATTTTTATCAAAAAATATACAAACCATGCAAAATATAAGGAAAACAAACCCAGGTACAAGAAAATAAAAACCGCACAGGGTACCTAACGTGATCAGAAATCTGCTGAATTTACAGCAATGTCTGCCATAGGAGCAGTTATATTGTTCTTTTATTGTGTTTTATGCCTTTTATTAGTTTGCAAATCTAATTAGAAAACCAGTTGGCAAATAGTATGCAATGACGGAAGCAATACCACCTATTCTTGTGGCGGCTTTGGTTTTGCTTTATGGGTGGTCTTTGTTCCTAAAGGCTTCTATGAATACCACATATTAGCTGAGCTGGTTCTCCCTTGATGTCTGTGTTGTATTGTACACATGTTGTCAGTGTTTGACACTTAAACAGTCCAGATTCTTGCCCAGCCCGTATTTAGTGCCATAATAAACTTCTGAGCATATGTTTTTGAGAGCAACAGTAACATTCATCACTACAATGTGACATATAAATAAGCACTACTGGAGAGCGTACATGCCTTCAGCGGGCAGATCTGCAGTAGGTGTGTGCCAAAGGGATGTGGTCATCTGCCTTGCCCTTACTGGACGCTTTTCCTCTCGCCTTGTTTCAGGACATCAAAATGGCCATTGAAGTGACCTACAAAACTCACCCTGTACATGTGAAAAACACACGTCCTTATAAAACTGTTCTAGTGAAACATTTCCTGTTTGGGGCTTCGGCTTTGCAAACACTAGATGCAACACATAAACCATTCCTTCTCCTCTCTTCATCTCACTTGCTCTGTCTTTCAGCAGGGAGCTCCATCGAGGCCTGGTTTGAAGCACTGGTCTGGCAGATGCGATGCACCAACGCTTCCTGCTCCTGTGAGTCTCCTTCTGGTTTGGGGTTTTTTTTGCAAATTTCACGTATTTAAATGGGTTTGTTTCAGCAGATGTGGGGACTTTTTCTGTTTTATGTGTTGTTTTGGGCTTTTTTTTTGGTTCTTTTTTCATTTTTTTAGGTGGATTTGGTAGAAAAAAAGAGGGAATCGTGTATGAAGGGCTTTAGGATTTGGCTTGTCCCTTGTTCTGGCTGAGCAAGGCCAGAGGCTTACAAAGCTGCAGTAGAACAGATTTAAAGTGGGGCAATACCCTGTCTTAGCTGGCTGAACACATTCTGATTCAATGAGAGCTTTGTCTGAACAAGGGCAGAAAAGTTGAGCCTAGAACAAGGAAATAATTTATGTAAGTCTTAATGAATATTTAATATGGAATGTTAATTGTGAAAAAGAGGGTATATATTTTGATGTCCCGCCCTTCAAGTGACAGATAGTCTAGTGTCTCCTTGGCCCAGAGAGGACCATCAACTTGCTAATGACTGTTGTATATATCAATCCAGTGAGAATATCTTCCTATTATACCATTGTGTCTTTAAAAACGTAAGTGTTATAGATGGAGAAAATATGTCTAAAACTGAAATGATGCAAGAACCATCTGCCTTTATTGCTTTGATTATTACTTGAGTTTTCTATTTGTTAACATTGAGTAGGAAAGACATTTCTGACTGCTGGCTTTTTGCTACGTACACACCATTATTAAAATAGTATTACTATGTGTAAATGTTTTTTGCACTGAAGTAGTATTTCTTTGAAAGTAAGTGACTTTCCTGAGGTAGTCTTTCTGTTCTGTACCTGTATGTCCTTCTATGTTCATGGACCATGTGAAAGGAGCCCTCTGAAAACTATTCACACCTCTCATGAAGGGTCAGTGGGGTGTCAGTGAGGCAACAGATGCAGTGTAAGCTTCTACCACTCTAAAAATTAATACATTAAAAAAAAATGCAGTCTGTTCCAGTGCTCACCAACAGCTCATGCTATGAACTGAAACAAAAATAATGATGAGACAAAGGTGAGACTAATGATAAGAACAGGTGCTGTCACAATGCCAACAATGCATATGTCTGTTTTAAGACTGACTCTTAAGTTTCTCAAGGCAAAATATGTGTGGCTCAGTAGTGGATCCTACTTGAACAGTGAGATCTGACCTGGGTTTGAATTTTCCTCATTGACCTCATTAGAAAGGTGCTAGGCTTCATTTTCCTGACTGCCCCAGAGCACAAGCATTTGAAGCTGCATCTAGGCCTGGACTCTCTACCCTGATTTCAGGCTCTGCACGTGTGTACGGTGTGTGTGAGGGAGCAGAGAATGTATTTGAGAATAAACCACATTAGCTCTCTAAAAGAGATTTTAAAGTTTTAATATTATGATTGTCTAGTTTGATCTAGAATCTGGTCATTGAATTGTATCATTGCAAGGAACACGAGAGCAGTAGCATGACCATGAGGTATATTGTATTACAGAATGAGGTTACACAGCACAAAAGCACCACCATATTTCAGTAACAAATGCAGCTTCTGGGGAGTTTTGTTATCATTGCATAAGCTTCACTGCTCCCTAGAAGATGACACTGATTCAGACAGAAAACACTAATTCAGTTCTTGCCAGCAGAGCCAATTGTCTCTTTGATTACATTAGACTGACAACTGGTTTTCAATGTCATTGTCAGCCGCAGCTTCTCATACATGGTGCAGTGGAGCATGAACTGGGCTCCCTTTATTTAATTATTTCTGCCCATTGCTGTATTTGTGAGGAAGGCGATGTGAGGCTCCCATCTAGGAGGTGAAAAAATGTCAGGTGTTTGAATTACAAAACTCGGGCTTCAGCAGCACTGGCCGCCGTCCTACAGGCAGGTTCTGAATGTGCGTCACTCTAAAGAATGAATTTAATACCCTTTGTTGGGGATTTTTGTGTCTGCTGGTTCTGTAGAAGTGACTTAGGAATTTCTTGATTAAATACTCATTGCATTAAATACTTCACTGAATGTATTTAACTTTTTTTTCTTGACTAAGTTGTAACTGGAAGCCTGAATGTGAGCTGCACATTGCAGGCACTTGCTGTTTAAAATTTGCCTTGTGTTTGTTGTTGCTTGGGCACGTAGCCTTATGGGTTACTCTGTGCCTGGACCTGAATGAGTGTTAAGCTCAGAGGATGTCTCTCCAGTGCAGTGGAGCTGACTGTGGCCCATGCTGTCACCCTGTGATGAGCTAATGCAGCCATAGTGGTGGGGAGGGTACAGCAGAGCAGACCACAGGTATGGGAGCAGCAGCTGGAAGCTGTTGCCCTTTTCCAGTGTCCCAGCAGCGATGGGCTGGCATCACTTCCTTCCTTTGCAAGTTGACTGTGTGACCAGCTGAGATACAACCTGGTCAAAAGCCATCCCTACTGCAGAAAACGTTCTCTGCGTTTTTGCATAGGCTGTGCTTTGCTGTGTTACCTGGAGCTTAGGACTCCCAGTAGAGCTCTGAGCACTGTACCTACACCAGAAGATGAGCAGCTGCTCCCTTCTGCCTCCCTCACCTGTAGTTTTCATAAAAGAAAGATTAGGGAATCAATCAGAAGATTGCTGTGGGGCTTCAGGAGCATCCTATGGAGATGTTACTCTTCTGTGTAAGTTTTTCCTATACCCTGCTCATCCATGCTGTTCTGTCTGTGCAGAAAAGGGATGAAGTCAGAGAGAAGCATTTCTTCTCATTTTATCCACCTTTTCTTGAATAGAGTTTGGAAAATTATTTTTTTTTCTTTCAAACTTTTCTTCTCTGTTGTACTATAAATTTATTAAAAAAATAGCTGAAACTTTTAATCAGATCTGTTTTCCTGAGGGGCTGTGGATGTAAGAAACGCATGCGATTGACAGTAAAGTCAAGAGAGGTATCAGCAATGAAAGTTGTTCTGCCAGGTAATATGCTGTTAAAATTGTATTTTTGCATGAGTTTTATACATTTTTACTAAAAATAACCCAGAATTTAGAAGAGTACATAGGCAAGAAGGAAGCTCCACAAGCTTCTGGGAAATATAGCCCTGTGAAATACTTGCTGCCAACACTCTGTGATTCTTCCATGCCTGCAGAGCAAGAGATTTATGTTCTTCATAAATGCGTATCCTTCTCTTTCTGAATTCTTTTCTGCTCCCATTGCCCAAAAGCCTAACGAAGTTAAACTCCTCCAGGTCCCAGAGTGAAAAAATGCAAACACACTGCATTTAAAAGTAGATTTAGCAACTCCAAAGTGGGCGATTTGGTTCCACCCATCAAACCCGAGTTCTCTGATCTAAAGTCAGATGGGTGCTACTCCTAGTGAGATGTGTGCCAAATCTAATTAAGCTTTGCATAATGTGCATCTTGGGTGATGTGATTTATTAGCTTTGTTTGAAGAAAGTAATATAAGAAAAGAAAATGGCTTCGGTAATAAGCTGTTTGAATCCCTGTGCAAGTAGGCACAGTCCCTCCTGGATCTCCCTGAAATGTTCTTGAGGGGTGGAGGTTACCTATCAACACACTGATGCAATGTTGGGACCTGGCACAAAGACGGTGGTTGGTGTGGGGTCCTACCTTCACTGCTCCTGGTCTTTGATTCAGCACAGGTATTCAAGTATTTCCCGTAGTGTATAATGATTTAAATTTTCTCAACCACTGTAAACCCAAGGAAATTATCATTTATCCCTGTTTACACCAATGAAACCTAAGACACAGACTGACTAGAGATGGTTGTAGTGTAGCGCAGTAGAGCCACCAGCATCAGTACTAAACACTTGGGTTCACAACTGGAAAAGCAGTCCCAGACCCCACGCTACTATAGCAAGGCTGCTTTTGGTAGCTAACCACCTCTTGCGTGTCTCTGTTCAAAATGCACAGGACAGACATGTTCTGTTACCTAGATCCTCGACACCTCAAATCCTGTTGATTCTGCTGGGCCAAATTAGATGCTAGCCTTGGCACTGTCTCATATCCTGTAGCATTCCTGAACTGGGTTCTCTCTTGCCATCCTAATACCAGCTGTCTGTCTTGTCTTGTGCTTCGTGGTTATGGAGGAGGGTTTCCTGCAAGGCTGTAGATCAGGTTTGCTCTTGTTCTGGCAAGAACATGTCCCTTTTTCTCCTCTGTCCCTCAAAGCATCAACTCATAGGTCTGTTGCAGCAAGACCCAAGATGAATCGTGTTTGTAAACACTAGCATTGCAGCACTGGTGTTCACCACACAGCATGGAAAGATTGATGGCAAAATGGCGCACACCGAAAATTTATAGATACTGCTTGATTGGCTGGGGTGACTGCTCCAGGATCAGGGGGAAAGGCAGTTCCCTCAGGGCCAGATCTGCAGTGCTGTGTTAAGTGGGTAACTTTGGGTGATTTAAATGTGAATAAGTGACAGTAGGTCTGGGGACCTGGATCTTAGGACCTCTTTTCCCAGTCATACTCCTTACTGCAGCAGGCAGCAAAGTCAGGATCAAGCATTGCGTCTACTCAGTGGTTGTTAATTATTTCTGGGGAAAATGTTTGAGACTTGTACTTTGTGTTTTGGAAACAAGATCCTTAAGGAGTAGCAGTTCACAGTGCTGTTGTCTTATCCTGGGGTAGAATAAATAATTGAAGTCATCCTATTCATTCCTATTAGAGAGAGAAGGGGAGCCTTATACGTTTATCTTCACTCTTTGCAGGGTGATCTCTTCAAAAACCCTTCAAGGATTGTTGCTCTTTACACCTTGGAAATCAGAAATTAAGTGTAGGACCAGTTTTGCTCTTAATTTGTTCTTAGTCACAGAATCTGGTGCCTTTTTATATGGACATTGATGTTTATTAGGATACACAACCTGCGTGTAAGCGCTGATCCGTCTCTTCAGCACTGCAACTCTGTGCTGACACTCAGCAAACGATGCAAACATATGCTGGCATAATTTCATGAAACATTACTTCTGTGGGCTTCTTGGACTTCTGTTAAATGCATTTGAAAAATCACCTATTTTAGACAATATTCAGAGTGAAACAACGCAAATAATTTTTGCAGTTTAATTCTTCCTATTTAAAAAATGGTATGTAATTACTCTGAAAAATCAAGCTTTGAAATGTCTCACCAGCTCTAATGAGAATAACCTCTTCTATTCTTAAGGATTTTTAAAAAATCCATTTTATTTCCACCGCAATAGCAGAAGAATGAGGGAAAAGACACGTTTTAACAGTTTTAAGTGGGTTAAAATTAACACAAATTTGAGAGAGTTCTCCCAAGATGCTCTCCACAGTTTTGATCATGTTAATTCCTTTGTTCCGGGTTTTCACTTTTTCAGTCAAACGTACAGCTGAGTCTTGTGACAGAAGCATTCACCTAAAACACTGAGAGCAAGAAATATCTGCAAATACTCATAAAAACATTGAATACCAACACTTCCTTACAGAAAACTATTCATAGCATTTCCCTACAGCCAGTTAGCAGAAGCAAGCTAAGCAGCCCGTGGCATGGAATCTATGCAGTTTCAATTTTGAATATGGAGATGTTCACAAGACACTTACAGAACTTTAGTACACCACCCCACCCCAAACCTATCTGGCAATTAATTTCACGGGAGAGAGGGAAATTATTATGTTTTAGTGGGTATGTTTTTGTCAGAGACTTGTAGAAGGGTTCAATGTCAAAAACTCATATTTCTGCGCAGCTAGATGTTAAATGATAGTTTGAAGAAGAAATGGAAAAGGTATTTATGCTTTCCACGATCTCACTGCTTTGTGACAGGCACTATTTATCTGTCCTGGCTGCATAGTGACTCTGGCATAAAAGGGAAAATCAGAGGGGGGGCTTTGGAAGAGCACTAAAGTTTTCTGTGGTTGTGGTGATGAGCAGAAGAGTCTCTCAATACCTGTCTTTGCAGTTTTGAACCTTCATTTGTCCATAGAAGACAGAGCAACAAAGTGAAAGCTCCTGTCCTCATCTCTTCTTCTTGATTTAACCCCAAGACATAGGCTGGGATTTTCAAAGGCACCGGAGAGTGCAAGTGCTCCACTCCCATTGAAATTTAATGGGTTTTGAATGCTTGACTCCTTCAGGCTTCTTGGAAAACCTCAGCTTTGGTTCATCTGCCTGCTTAGGGGCTCGACTAAGAAGGTTTAACCCAAGGAGACAAAGCTCTTACATACAGGTCAGGTGTTGTCTTCCAAAAAACTGCATGTGTACTGGGGAACGGCAGCATTTGTGTGTGCAGAGAAGGGCCAAGGGAAGAGAAGTTTATTTTTAAACTGGTTTGACTGAATCACAGACACAGTGCGTACCGCCTCTGCTGACGCTGCAGACTGCTCTGTGCTGGGCTCCGTCTGACAGTGACTCAGAAGCAGCAAGGGCACGATTACGGCTTCTGGCTCAAACATTGAGTCTGTTGGGAGGAGGAGAATAATTCATTAATTTACTTGGGACACTGGATGGTTTCTTTAGTGTCTGCAACAACAGGGTGTGAGCAGCCCCAGCTCCAGCTGCTGGCAGATGGGTTTTCCAAAAGCAAAAGCTCCCTCCTCAGCACCCACCAGTGGAGCAGCAAAATGCACCAGCTGGGCCTCCTACACCCGTGGCTGTGGTCAGCAAAGCCAGCAGAGGGGCTTAGGAGAGTTCTTAATTATATTCTCACAACACTTATGTATTTGGCAGTGGTAATTAGACATATTTGGTTTTTTTCAAAGCCTGTAAGGAGATTTTTTCACAGTGTGGTGTCTTTTCATTTTCACTGGAAATAGGACTGAAGTGTCGGTTGTCTTTTCGTAGGGCAGGGCTTTACTTAGGAGCAGGAAGGGGAAGCAGGCAGTAACACCAATCTTAAGGGATTTGCCAGCCTTTAACTGTGTCGGTGAAAGTTGGTGTGGCTAGTGGACACACCAAGTGTAACCCTTAGACTACCTATTAATTGATGAGTCAAATAGCCTCAGAAACTTGTACGCCTACGTTCCATCTCCTGCTGGTGCAAATCAGAAGCAATTCCATTAAAGGACATGCTTGGGAGTACTGCAGAGTGGTTCAGGTGACAAAAGGAAAGCTTACTGCAGTCTTTCCCAATGAGTAAGAATTCCTCAAGTCCCACACTGCCAAGTGTAACAAAATATTAAATTAACTTTAACCTTCCGTACGTGGTAATTGCGTCTCACAACAGCTTAACCTTTGCTCTCCGGAGCTGCGAATGCAGTGACACGGGAAGAAGGTCCACCCTACAGTTTTGTATACAAGTGCAGAGGCAGTGTTTAGTTTCCTTATTTTGTGAGATGCAATTATCATAAGTTGAAATCTACCAACACATGTATTATTTACAAGTAAATGTTACTGTCCTGACTGGGGAAGTTGTGTACCCAGATAATGTTAATTAGCAATAATAAATTAGTCTTCTAGTTTCTCAGTGTTTGCACCAATGAAAACCTGTAACATCTGCATTCCTGAGCCCTGCCAGACTAAGTATGAAATCAGCATTCCAGACATTACACTTCTAAGCTGACAAGTAACGCTTAGCTAGGAGGAGACATTATTTTGAAGAACATCTATGGAGTTCATTTTGCCATCAGTCTTAATCTCTGCAGTATGCAATAAAGCCAGTCAGTTTGGGCTCTTTAATGTTTCTAGAGAAAAATATTTTGCAGAATCTATTGCAAAGAGGCTAATTTTAAAACCATTTTATTTACCAAAGACAATTTCCAAACAGAGTTGATCCGTGCCCATTCTGACACTTACTCTTTTCAACTAATAGAATCATAGAATCATTCAGGTTGGAAAAGACCCTTGGGAGCATCAAGTTCAACCATCAATCCTACCTACAAGTTTACCCTTAAAACAGATCCCCCTACACTACATCTAAGAAACTTTCAAACTCATCCAGGGATGGGGACTCAGCTACCACCCTGGGCAGCCCATTCTGGTGCCTGAACACTCTTTCCATGAAGAATTTTTTCCTGATGTCCAATCTAAGCTTGAAACCCTTCCCTCTGCTTCTGTCACTAATTACGTATGAGAAGAGACCAGCACCAGCATCTCTGCAACGTCCTTTCAGATAGTTGTAGAGAACAACAAGGTCTCTCCTGAGCCTCCTCTTCCTCAAAATAAGCAGCCCCAACTCTTGCAATCTCTCCTCATCAGATTTATTCTCCAGGCCCTTCACTAGCTTTGTTGCCCTCATCTGCACTCGCTCCAGCACCTCAATGTCTCCCCTGGACTGAGGTGCCCAAAACTAGACCCAGTACTCAAGGTGTGTCCTCACCAGTGCTGAGTACTGGTGAACAATCACCTCCTGACTCCTGCTGGACACACAATGTTCAATGTTTCCAGAGAAAACAATTTTGCAGAATTCATTGCAAAGAGGCAAATTTTAAAACCGTTTTATTTACCAAAGACAATTTTCAAGCAGAGTTGATCAGTGCCCACTCTGACATCCACTCATTTCAAGGCACTCGGTACCCCAGATTGGAATAGCAGCTTGGATCTTGTATTAGCATTTAGGATTTGATTGTGAATGAAGCACTGCAGCGTTGTGTTACAACCGGCAAAACAGCCAACACAAAACACAGACACAAAAATGTGTGTTGGCTGCAAAGTCCAATTTTTAATCTAGATTTGAAGAAGTACTGAAAGCAATATTACCCCAGGACCATGTATTTTAAAATTCAAGTAGGAATCCTGAAAGCGTCTGAGTAACCTCTGAACACAATCTCACTCACTTTTAGATGAGACTGGTACAGAGAATTTTAGGAGACTCTTCAAATATACTTTAGGAGGTTAAAATTACTTATTTTCATATCTTAAGGAGTAAGGTATTAAATGTTAAGAAGCTGGCATGCTGGATCAGTAGAAATTGTTCCCACTAAGTAGATGATTTTTAACATCTAAGCAAAGAATTTGGTTCTGTAAACCCGTTGTTCAGTGGAGCTACTTGTGGAACAAGCTCTTACGAAATGTAGGTTCAAAACCTGGTTTTAACTTGTGAGTCAACTTGAGTGGAGCTTGTGAGAGCTCCACCACTACGGCAGGTGGCTGAGACATGGGCCTCTTTCTGCTCTGCAACTATATTGAAGTTTCACCAGCTTACCCCATGGCTGATTTTTTTGGGTCTGAAAGAGCAAAAGCGTAAACACAACCTAATGTCTCATCAGTACTTGGCTGGAACAGGGATTACGTCATTGCACTTCTTGCTGGGAGGGACTATTTTGAAATGATAATGGTTTTCTTAAAGAGATGCTGGAAAGATATGCATCAAAAATGTATTTCCATTAAAATACCCATTCTCAGCCATGTGATGAACACCACCTTCATTTATTAAAACTGAAAATGTCTTAATAATATGACTGACTAATGAGGTGTATGACCCTGCAAAGGGAAGATGCCACCTACTCCTCAACTACTCAGTAATTACAAGCTAGAATGAGGGATTTGATCTTGCAGTCATGCAGAGGGAATTTTGTGTGTGTAATGAAGGTGGAGCTGAAACGAGGATGATTTCAATTAGCACTAGGATGGTGTTTTGTCTTTTTTAAAATATAAACTGTAATTTAACCACAGACCCCAAACCTGTAAATGGGAGTATGGTTGGTGCGTTGTGTGAATGTGGGTACATAGTGACGTCCCAGAGATTATTCAAAAACTAGAGGCCCACCGGTATAGGTTACTTAGACATTGAAAATACTTCTTTATTGAAAGTGTAGTCAGGCATTAAAACAGGCTGCCCAGGGAGGGGGTTGGATCGCCATGCCTGGATGTGTTTAAAGGTCAGGTAGGTACGGAGCTTAGGGACATGGTTTAGCAGTGGGCTTGGACAGTTGGGTTAACAGTTGGACTCAGTGGTCTTGGAAAAAAGGAGACTGAGGGGTGACCCCATTAATGTTTATAAATATGTGAAGGGTGGATGTCAGGAGAATGAAGCCAGGCTTTGCTCAGTGGCATCCGATGATAGGACAAGGGGCAATTGGTGTGAGCTGGAACATAAGAGGTTCCACATCTATAGGAGAAGGAACTTCTTCATGGTGAGGGTGACAGAGCACTGGAAGGGGCTGCCCAGGGGGCCTGTGGAGTCTCCTTCTGTGGAGCCATTTAAAACCTGCCTGCATATGTTCCTATGTGACTTGAGCTAAGGTGATCCTGCTGTGGTGGGGAGATTGGATTCAATGATCTTTTGAGGTCCTAATGTTCTGTGATACTGTGAAAGTCTTTTCCAGCCTAGATAATTCTTTGATTCTGTGATGAATTTACATTATTCACACTATAATCATGACAGTTGTTTATATCTTAGGAACAAACAACATATTTCATAGATGAGAGAAACCAGCAAGTCTCTCCACCCTTCACTGACAGTGAACACAATGTCTCTGTCCTTTAAACTGGTTACTTCAGACTATTGTAGCTAATTTCTCAAGTCTTGAGAAAAATAATTTGCAAGACATGACAGTCTTGCAAATGCTACCTCTAGAAAAATAATAACATTGTCCCATAGTTTTAAATGTATCTTCCTCTGGATTGGTGATTTTCAAGCTCTTCCAGGAAGCTGGGTGTACCTATTTATGAAATTTTTTTCTCCTTAGAGACTTGCTTTTTAAAAATTTGTTGATCCAAGTCCCTGCAGTCTTTCAGGTCTGTAGAACCACAAGCTGGAGATCACTCATTGGGATGGCTTACCCACAGAGCTTTAGTCCTGCACACTGTGCTTTTATCCATTCATCCACTCATGAATGCCAGGGATTTGAAGACCTCTTGAAGTTTAGTGGCTTGATTAGTGGGATCCAAGCTAGCTCACAGGTCTTTTGGCACTTAGGTTAGGAACGAAATAGGACTAGGGGCAATGGGTGTAAGCTGGAACATAGGAGGTTCCACATCAGTATGAGAAAGAACTTCACAGTGAGGGTGATAAAGCACTGGAAGGGGCTGCCCAAAGGGGTTGTGGAGTCTCCTTCTCTGGAAACATTTAAAACCTGCCTGCATATGTTCCTGCTGTGGCAGGAGGATTGGACTGGATGATCTTTCGATGTCCCTTCCAATCCCTAATGTTCTGTGATTCTGTGAAATATTTCACTTTTGTTTCATAGCAAGATAAATGTTTTCATTTCCAAAGATCTGTATCAGGGAAACTGTTTTCCAAAGAAAACTGTTGAGGGCTGCAACCACCCAGATGTCCACTACTCAAGGAAAAGACACTGCTCAGCAAAAACGAAAAGAAATTGTGATGATTATTTCCTAAATTGAATTTTAAATTATATTAAAATTTATTTTAAAAATAATGATCATTGCAGGGCTTTGGACCACACATTGACCTGTATTCATGGGTTTGTTTCTTCTAGACAGTTTAAATTTAGGAAAAGCATTAGGCCTGGTAAATAAATAAATAAATCTAAAATATTTTCATCTACTGAAAAGATATGGACAAGTTAAAATGTTTGGTTTGACCCAAAGTAAACCAGTTTCATTCTTTTTGAACATTTAACCCTTACATGTAAAAAACTGAGGGAGATGCAAGAATGAACAGTTGCTTAGAAAAGAAATCAATTGTTGTAGCAAAAGCTGAAATGATGAGTTCAGTTCAGGGAAGTATTTCTGTTTGTTTTGGTCTCTGAAAGGAAGATGTGGTTGAAACTGGCACAAAGACACAGAGGGATTTAAGTTTGCTGAATTTGCAGTTTTAGTCCGAATCCTGTGAAGACTTTTTCTCCCTGTTGGAGAGCCACGGGAAGATCAGTGGTGTTTTCATGTATGTTCATGCAAACACTTGATCACTGTATTTTTGCTTGTCCCCCCAGATAGAATACTTTCACTACTTTACCAAACCGACATCATTTACACATCAAAACAATAATTCATTTTCAGATTCAGTCCTTCATTAAAAAGATAAGTAGTGCTTAATTGGCATCTAGTCCCCGTGTAGCTTTTCTGCGCTAGAGCGGAGTTGAGTGGGGTTTCTCAGACAAAGGCCTTGGGCGAGCCCTCTGTCTGGGATGAATTTCTCCCCAATTAAACTCATTTGTTTTCACATTCACATAATGGCACCTGAGATATGGAATGTTTCAACCACTTCCTTCAGCTTTTTTCTGAGGGCGGAGAATTGTTTAAATCTGAACTGCAAACTCATGACTGTAGAATATATTGTGCAAATAAATGTCCGATATGCTGGAGGATTATCTGATTAAAGAGGTGAAATTATCAGTTTATTACTTTAATAGTTTGTCTTTTCTGAGGTTCAGGTAGAATGATGTTTTATTGAAGATACGCCAAGAGGTGGAGTTCAGCCCTGGATTATGTTTAGGATTAGAAACTGAGTTTGAAGTTGAATCAGAGCTGCCAAATCCTGTGACCTGTTCATGCCACAGTGGGATTAGAGTGGTGGGAGTTGGGGAAGATTATCCATCTCAAAGGTTGGAAGAAATACTTCTGCAAAGAGCTCTGCTGCATCCAAGTTGGAACTGGTTGGGCTCAGAGAAAGAAGCCCAGTTTAGAACAGAATTCAAAGGGGTTTTGCTAAGCAAAACCTGGCTATTAATCTGTATCAGTGCATTACCTAGAACCAAGCAAAAACCTGCTCTACCATTTTATCTGAAATTTTTTAACCTTCATAGTTTCTGTTGCTTGATTGTAATTAAAACTAAATTGGGCTGATCTGCACTGAAACTGCTATGACTTCTGTTAGCCTAACCTGTGGACACTTAGGGCCAAACTGTTAGGCTCTTGAATACCTAATGGTGCAAACAGATGCCAACAGACATTATTGTCCCATCAGAAGCACAAAATTTTTTTAAATCCTAGGGAGAGATTGGTGTAGAAATCAATTATCTTTTCAAGGTGTTTATTCTGCATTTACTTTTGAGCAGCTGTCTCCTTGTTGCGAAAGGCTCTGCTGAAAGTGAAGGGTGGCAGATCTTGGTCTTGGCTCTGTTGTTACCTGTATTTCAAGGTCTGTTTGAGATCAGGCATGAAGTGCAACTTAGGAGGTCATCTCTCATCTGGGAATGCAGATCAGTGCCTGCACACAGGCTAAAGCAAATCTAGAGCATGTCAAGGGAAGGAACTTCAACCTGCACGATCCCTTTGCAAAAATGTGGCTCCAATGCACGTGGTTGGGGACGGCAGCTCCTGCTGCTGTGTTGGGGGTTGCATAGGTATCAGGGATGCCAGAACATCACCCAAACCCCTCTCATATCTGCTTTCACCACAAAACTCAGAAGAATAATTCTAAGTCGTGTATGTATTGTGCTTTGACACTTCTGACTGGAAAAGAATTGTAGAAGGGTTTATATTATTATTCTCATGAACAAATATCTTGATGGAACCATGATCTTCTTGCCCTCTTCTGTTGAAATCCTGCACATCGGGAAGTGTAACACAAGCCTCTGTTCCATGAAGACAGAGATGTCCAGATGGAATGTGAGAAATACTGTGTCAAGAAGTTAAATTTTCTCCCACTTTGGCATCCCTCTCCATGTTAATAACCACAAGAATCAGACATGGAAAGATCTAATGTTGCAAGAGCAGTAACGTGGGTAGCTGTGGAAAATGTCTCCACCTGGCATCAGCAACAAGCACAGTAGATGCGACGCAGCAGAAACTGAGCCTGAAGCTCCTGCGATCAGAGCAAATAAAGAGGAGTATTTTCTGTGTACCTTTGCAATGCCCTGGTTGCACAGAGAACAATGTGCATTTAAACCGGTGGTGCTGGATTTGTGTGGTCTAAATCTGTGCTCCGGCAAACTGAATCAGGCATAGTGTCTGTTCTGTAGTGTTGCATCTACAGTGGCTGCAACTTAATGTCTTACAACAAACTGCACCTTAAAAAAAAAAATTAAAAAGAGCATCCATGCAGGCAAGAAGAAGCATCTGCATTTGCTTTACTGGATCTTTTTGTCAGGCATTGTGATCAGGCTGACAGTTAGCCCTGAGGAAAGTTATAAATTCTGCGCTGAATTGCGGTACAATCTTTCACCATGGCATTTCTGCCCTCTGGCCATGCTCTGGTTATCCATAATTGTGGCAGATAATGGTTTTTTATGGCTGGAAACATTCTTTGCAGGCACAGGGACAATAACCAGGGCTGAAAATGTAATTAAAGTGAATGGATGAACTTTCTTAAAGAAACAGTGTGGATTATTACTAGAGCTTAACACCTAAAGGGCCTGAGGCAAAATGGCAGCATCTGAAAAAACTTGTGTAAATTTTAAATGTAGGGCAAACTTGAAGGTGGATATTAGATTACAGAAGGAAAACTGAGACATTTGATGTAACAGATAACTAAGGGCTTAGATCATCCCCAGAAATATAAACTCATGTATCACATCTCTCTGGCAGTTGGAAAATGTTGATGGTGTTCAGTGGCACCTTGTTCTCATGAATCTATCGAGAAGTTTGTTGCGTATTTTGTCCACTTACACAGCTGTAAAAATACTTGCAGTAGGAAAGGTGCTTCTTCCATTCATAGCACCTATTTCTTATCATGGAGAGCAATAGAGTGATTTCTTCCCCCAACATAGCACCATTAAAGATCTGCAAATTAGGTTTTTATTGAACAGTTCCACAGTTTAATAGACAATAGCCAATAGCTAAAGCTCTTCTACCACAATTCTGCATGCCAAATGAATCAGACAGAGCACATCGTTACCTATTTGTGTTTCAGTCTCCTCTTGGGGCTACATTAGTAACCTGCAGGTGCTGCTTTTTCCCACTTCCTAACTTCTGAAGAACCTCATCATTTTATATCTGCTGAAAACCAAAAGGAGATAATGCATTAATTATTATTAACAAGGAGTTAATACTTCTGATAGTGTTAATTTATGACCTTTCATGAGCTGATAATGAGCGGTCTGAATACATCTGGCTTAGACTTGGCTCCTGTATGTATTTCATCTCGTCCTGTGTGCATCTCGTCCTGTGACATTGCTGGGCTGGAGCTGGACAGCCTTTGCTGCTTTGGGACTGGCAAGGCAATAGGCTCTTCTCAGTGTTATCTAATGATAGGACAAGGGTCATGGGGTATAAGGTGGAACAGAGGAGGTTCCACATCAATATGAGAAGGAACTGCTTCACCATGAGGGTGACAGAGCACCGGAATGGGTTGTGCAGGTGGGTTGTGGAGTCTCCTCCTCTGGAGACATTTAAAACCCACCTGGATATGTTCCTGTGTGACTTGGTCTAGGTGGTCCTGCACTGGCAGGGCATTGGACTGGATGATCTTTCAAGGTCCCTTCCAATCCCTAGTGTTCTGTGATTCTGTGAATAATTGTGTGCTGGCTCCATTCTCAGCTGGAATTAACTGCATGGCTTTCAGAGATCACATTTCTAGGCTGCTCTCAGTTTGCATGCAGGAAAACTGGGTGCAAAGTTTTAGAAGCAGCTTGACACCCCCCCACCCCCTCCTTTCTATTTTTAGTACTCAGCTTTATTCCCACAAAAACATTCCCGCAGACACACCAGTAACACGCAGCCTGTCGTGGTACAGGTGGAACAGCTGACTTCCCTGCTGATTACAAATTAGGACAACTTTCTGTGTGGGATAAAATGAGAACTGGCAAAGCTGCTTTTATGTGTTTTAAATAACCTTTGCAGTTAAGGGTAAGTTATGCTAATCTAGAACCACAAACAGTACAGGCATCTCGGGTTTGCACACTGTGTACCTGCTAAGTGAGCTTGGTCTTTGAGTTATGGGCTCGTATGATTAAGCTGAATTTTAGAGCCATGTGTATGTATTTGGTTTTTCTCAGCACATTATCATCACTTTGTCTCAGTTCGTTGTGAAAAGCTGGGGTTTGTAAAAAGCATCATGGACCAAAGAGATCGCTGGAGACAGTCCCATGGAACAAATGAAACCCATAGTGTGATGGAAGTGGCACAGGGAAAAGAATTTGCAAAGACTGAAGCTCTGCTAGAACGTGTTTTTGGCTGAAGCCTCTGCCCAGTTGTATTTCCTGGTTACCAGCACCTGTATCATGAGATAAACTTTATTTTTTGAAGAACAACAACAAAAAAATAACTTGTACAAGAAGCAGGTGTCTCACACCACAGTCAACTCTTGATGGACCTCTTCATTCGTACAGTGCCATCCTACTGAAAAGCTACGTGGGAATTGAAGGCTTTGGGTACTACTGTCATATCCTTGTATGTCCTGGGGATGGAATTGCCTACATATGACCAAGTGTCACCACTGAGCCATTCAGAGTGAAAGGGGTTTAAGTGGAAGCAAAATCTGTCCCCATTCGCCAGTGCTCATCTGACATTTCTGCTGCCCAGGCAGGTTTTCTCTGCCAGCTGTCAAGGTATAGTTTGGGCTGCCAGGAGGTTTATCGCACATCAGGGAGTCTGTGAGACATCCTGAATGTTTTCAATTAATTTGTTTATTTTCCCTAGTCTTCAGGTGAAAGGTGATCTCTCACGTTGTTCCTCTTGTTGTATTTAAGTGATATAAGGAAGAGGGAAAGTTAGATTCTGACAAACTGAGCTCTGAATTTTGTAGAAGAAAAATGCTATAGCAGCAGCTGGTCCAAAAGAAAATGGTAGGAAAACTCACTTTATTTTCCTCGAATGGCTTTCCCATTATTGGTTCTCTGATCCACCCACGCAAAATGCAGGATCAGGAATCTGGACTTGGTAGAAGATTTTCTGGGATTTAGCTGCTGCCTGTAACTCAGATTTTCTTCCTTAATCAAAGGAGAACAAAAGAGAAAAATCAGCAGAGATACTGCCAGAAAAATCTCTATCCTTGTTCTGTATTAGTACAGTCAACTTATACATGGCTGATTCATGTTATGGCATAAATATCCTTGACATGATCCCACCTGACAAGATCATGTGATGTGGCATATTAAACTTAAAGAAAAGAATCTTTTAGATCAGCTGTCCTCCATCAATTTCAATTTCAGAGTAATACAGCTTAAAGAATTTGGCATATGGAAGAAATTCTGATGTCTGTTTAGTGTAAGTAGCCTCACGTATTACAGTCATTGCCAAGGGTAAGGATCAGAAAATTAATCTAAAAAATTTGTAGCTTCCCAATGGGGAATTCTAAGATACATGATTTTTATTTCTGTTTAGTTTCTCTTACTAATTGCAAAGCAACGCAACACACACACAAGAACAAGCCAAACGCTGAGCAGAACGTTTTCTCTCCACTAACCAGGCTGTTTATCTACACATAGAACGTGTTGCCACATGTTTTTGATTAGTACAAACACACAACTCTTGGCATGAATTTCTGTGCATATGAATGTACAATGGAAATCTCCTTCACCCATAAGAGAAAAAAAGAAGGACTTCAATATTACGAGGACAGGCAAATGACATAATACCTTCCCAACAATTCTGGGGCTAGGCAATATTCATTTACTGTTGTACAGCTGGGTTTTTTTCTTTTGGGGTGTGCAGAAAGAGGACATGAAAGGTGAACTGTGCTCAATCGTGTATGGCAAACAACAACTGTCTGTCAGCAGGAATGAAAGGGGAAAATAAGCCATTATTTGTCTTCACAGAATCGTAGAACATTAGGGAAAGGACCTCAAAAGACCATCTAGTCCAATCCCCCCACCACAGCAGGATCCCCTAGATCAAGTCACACAGGAGCCTTTTACAAAGATTAAGACTCACATACTCTATGTCTGTGCTGAGGGTGTGTGTGGTGGACATTGCCTGCTGTGATGGGAATAGCACAGGCTTTCCCACCATTACACAAATGACCAGCAGCAGAGATGCTGAGGTGTGAAAAACCCCTGTCTGGCAAGGAAAAGACCACACTGGAATGGTGAAACCACTGAAACGAAGTATTGCCTGCTGCTCCCATTTATTTTTTCATCTTTTCAAAAGCTGCTCCTCCAACAAGGAGACTGTCTGATGAATGAGGGAGATAAGCAAAGACTAATTTCGTGGGGGAAGTTCAGAGCGGTTTAGCAGCCCCAATGACAAAGTGATGCTGGGGTCAGTCATGTGCAGAGCTGTGGAAGGGGGAGATCTGCCATCGGTAGGCTCACCATAACTGGCCTCTGTGCACTTGGCTGGGGACACTGTCTCTGCTTTTTCAGAGCTCTTTCAGCCCAAGGGAATGCACCAGGATTCTGCCAAAACTGAGTGACAGACAAAGAGAATAATAACGAGATTGATGGAAAGGAAAAGAGTCATAACAGGTATAAAATAAGCACCTCTGAAAAACAAGTTATCAATGGGTTATGGGCTGCAAAGCTGTAGATGCAGTGATGCACAATACAGTACAGATGCTTTAAAAGATACACGGTTATGAACACAGGCATTAACCACAAGTGGAATGTAAACCCCTCATTTAGCTCGGGGTAAAGAAAAACAAAACTGTTTCTTGATGTCATGTCACAAGAGATCATGTCTGATTCTGATGTGCTGCAAAAGAAATGTTGCATGTGATAGAGCCCGCAGTTCCTCCATGTCCTTCATGCCTTTTAGGCACAGAAAGGGCCAGACAGTTGAATTTTGTATATTGCCGTGATGATGTTAGACAAGTATGGAGAGAGGGGAAAGTTCTTTTGCTTTGGACAGCAAAGAAAGAAAACACAGCTTTGTTATGGACTGTACTCACAATTGCGCTGTGGGAGGCAGCTGGATGATTGTTGAGACGGGCAATATTTGTGCAAAGAGCCCAGGAGATTGGTTTGGGGCTCTTGATGAGACCAGGCTTTGCTAAGAAAACAGCATAGCATGTTTAGGGCTTTAGAAAATAAAATCCGTAAGCCTGCGTATCTATAGAAGACATGGGACTGAAAGGTGGGCTTATTACAAAGAGGAGTGAGTAGGGTACCTTCTGCTTACGTCTTTTACATTCATTCACTGTTTGGGTGTAAGGTTTGTGGCTTGACTTCCCATCCTATGGCTTAAAAAAAAAAGTAGCAACTTACCTGTCTCAGAAAGATGCTGCAAAACGGACCTTGAGAACTTGGTTGTACTTGGGTTGTACTTTGAGAGTGCTGAATAAGTAACAAAAAAATTGGCAGAATTTTTTTGCCCGTGCTTCTATCTCCTCTGGCACTTCCTTCTAGAGAGTGAAAGCCTGCAATCAAAAGAGGTACATGTTGCAAGAAATGTCTATTTCAACCTTACATGCCTTAATTTTGCTGTTGAAAGTCCCTTTGATCTTTTTTTTTTTTAGTTTAGCATTAGTAGTAGAAACTTGTGCCTAACAACAACATTGCAACACGGCCAAGTCTTCAGGTAATTTGTGCAAAGTAGAAAAGCCAGGAGCAAGCGTACAGAAATAATCAGAGCAGAATCTGATCCAGCGTGTATTGACATCATGGAAAGGTTTCCATTTGTTTGAATTGCTTTTCACAGAATCACAGAACATTAGGGATTGGAAGAGACCTCAAGAGATCATCTAATCCAATCCCTCTGCCAGAGCAGGACCACCCTTTCGGGTTGGCGATAGAGACACTTCAACAGACTCTATCGAGAACTGTGCAGTCTGTGGGTGTTTCACGTGCAACAAACGATGCCAAGTTGCGGATGAAGTGTATCTTGTTTTGAACAAAAGATGAGTAATTTTAATAGCAGCAATCATAACTGAATGGTCATGGCAAAAGTTACTTTGAACTGGGCTTATTTCAATCAACCAGTCATTTGAAAAACGTTTGTGTGTGCCTTTCCAGCTAGCCATACAGTCCTCACCATAATTTCTGGGGAAAATAATTGTTTAATATTTGTTTTTAATGACACTTAATGGTCTTTGTTTCAAGGGATTAAGTTGTTAGGTTTGATAGTTGAAGAACTGAGTGTAGCAGTATTTGCAATAAAAACCAGCTTGTTCCTAGTGCAAATTCAAAACATTTCCGATGAAGAGAGAACCAAGTGCCCATCAGTACTTCAGTTCTTCATTGTTTTGATTTGTAGACTTTTTGGGGAAGGTTACAGGGGAAAGGAGAGAGGACTGGAATTAAAAGGAAAATGTCAGAAACGTTCCTGGTAGTTTTGTGTATCATTAGAAAAATTAACTGTCGTTCTCCTGCGTTTGGAGTCAGGCATCCAGATGCTATTTCTCTCAGCACTAGGAGATCTATACTAACAAAGCTGATGTGTGCTGACATCAAGCAGATCTCATTCCTTCACTTCCAAAATTCAAAAGGACAAAGCTGCACAAGTCCACGGGGAATTTCCCACAAAGCACAATGTTTG
>JAOXOE010000848.1:9170224-9186003 GCA_028565055.1 Phoeniculus purpureus | reverse complement strand
GTGGTAGGGGTTGGACTTGATGATCTATTAGGTCCCTTCCAACCCTGGTAATACTATGATACTATGATACTATGATATGTTCCAATGCCTGTGTGTCATGGCAGGAGCTGCTTCTGCACATGAAACAAACCTTGTGTAAGACCACAAAGAGAACTTGTTCATTGCAAGCCGAAGGGTTGCTGATATGCCTTCATCCTTGTCTCTGCAGAGCTATGAGGTTACATTAAAATTAACCAAAAAATGCAAAGTTCCTAAAGAAAACGTTGGTTTTGTGGAAGGAGGTAAATCTTTCTGCTCCAGGGCAGAAGCAAAACTTTCCTTAACCAGCGAAACGGATCTCCTCTCCGCAGCCCTTCTCCCCCACCATTGTGGAGAAGTGATTCTATAATTAAACACTACGTGGTGTCTTTCTTTGTGTAACCAGAGTTGGGCTGCACTGGTGTCAGGATACAGCTTTTTTCTTTTAAAGAGTTTATTAAGGTTGGGAGGGGCCTTCAAAGGCCATCAGGTCCAATCCTCCTGCTCAAGCAGGATACAAATTACTTGAAAAGCGAAACCACCTACAAAACCTAAATCACCTGCACAAAACTGCATCTAGACGGGTCTGAAACATCTCCAGAGAAGGGGATGCCGCAATCAGCCATGGGCAAAGCATTTCAATATTTAATAACCCTCACTGTAAAGAAGTTTTTCCTCAGATTGATGTGGAACTTCCTGTGTTTGAGCTGGCATCCATTATCTCTTGTCCTGTCTGATGCCATCAAGAATAGAGAATTTCTTTCTTCTTGACACCAAGCCCTCGTGTATTTATCGACAGTACTTAAATCCCCTCTTTTGTCCGCACTAAAAAGTCTCAATGTTCTGAATCTCCCTTCATAAGCAGTTGTTCCAGATCCCAAATGATCCTCGTAGCTCTGCATTGAACTCTAAATTAATTTGAGAGTTGAACTCAATTGAGTCATTGAACTCAATTAATTCTCTGTCTCTCTTGACTTGGGGAGACCCAAACTGGACACAGTATTCTGGGTGCGACCTCACTAAAGCAGAATAAAGGGGTGGTAGAACAACTTCCCTTGATCTGCTAGACACACTCCTCTTGATCCATCCCAACACGCTATTGGCCTTCTTGACCCCCAGGGCCCGTTGCTGATCCAATTTCTTTTTCTATTATTTTATTTTAAAAATCGCCCTCAATTTAAAGGAACCTCTTCTTTTAAATCCAGCAAGTGAAAATATTTTTGCGCATCCTCTACAAACCAAACGAGCTTTCACAAGACTGCATGACTTCAGGCTATGCAGAAGGTATGTGGTACAACCCTGAGAAAAAGGGATTTGTGAAGATTATTGCGAGCGGATGAAAAGCCTGGTAGACATTGGGCATCATGTAGGATTGTGGCCAAGCAATGGCAGGGTGGTTGGGTTTGACAACTAACAATGTTGTAAAGCTTTGACAGAATAAGAACTTACATGTAGTGTCAATCACCCTCCGCATGCCACTTCCAATTTGTCTTGCTGCAAGAGGACGTCCGTCCCCATTGGCATCTGAAATACAGCTGTCAATGTCACTGCACCAAGGACAGAGAGCACGGGAAGAGCAGAGCGCGTGGGGTGCTGCACACAGCTTTTGTGTTGCCTGTGAATAGTGCAAGACTCAAAAAGGGGAGAGGTAGGTCAGAGACGTTATCTACTCTGAAGGGTAATCTTAAAAAAAAATTAAACTATTTAAAAAGAAAACTGATTTGGAAACATCAAGTTAGGAAGTTAAGGAGCAACACTCAACACTTTGGTCATAACTGATGTATACGTGAATTGCCAACGTATACATCCCGCATGCCTGAGACGAGAAAATGTTAAACAAAGACATTAAGAGATACCTAAAGAAAGGAGTGAATTTCTTCGAGTGTATTTTTCGCTCCTAAATGTGCTATTTGAGTCTGGGAGCTCTTCCTCCATCAGCTGCAGCACAAATGTACTCCTGCTGTAATCTTCTCCTCAAAGGAAAATGAGGGTATCTTGGTTCGGCTTCTTCCCACACGGGATAGTTTCTCTTTTCTTTCTGCAAGTCTTCACTAAATAGAATTTTAGGTCAAAGCAAACTTTAAAAAAAGGATTAAGGGCATATTTTGAAGCAGAAAACATTTGAAAGGTGGTGGCATGACCAATCTCTTGGCTGACGTGTATGTGCACGATTGTTGCTTAACAGAAAACATGAGGGAGCTTTTACAGTTCTGTGGTCCCTAATTTTTTGCATTTTGTTTTTGAGTCATGTTAGACTAATTAACGACTGTGAGCAAGTTAGTAGCTTGGAATACATCCACACAGAGGCTGAGAGGGAGCTGTACTGGACCACTCAGTCACTCACAGGGCCACTGATAAAGGAAGGAGAGTGGTGCTGCCAAACTCGTTTGAGATCTCAGCAAAACTAAAGAGCTCAACTTCTCAGTCTGAGGCTGCTGTGACTGTGTCCCCTCCAGCTGCAGTGACTCAATGTCCTCATATGCACAACTGTCTTCAGTGCATGCAAAGTCCTACCCATCTTCTAGTATCTGAAGGGTGCCTACAAGAGAGACGGAGAGGCATTTTTACAAGGGACTCCAGTGATAGGACAAGGAGGAATGGATTGAAGCTAAAAGAGGGGAGATTTAGATCAGAACTTGAGAAGAAATTCCTCCCTGTGAGGGTGCTGAGTCACTGGAACAAGTTGCCCAGGAAGGTTGATCCTCCTCCCTGTAAGCGTTCAAGGCCAAGTTGTAAGGGCTCTGGACAGCCTGGTCTGGTGTTGCTGCCTGTGGCAGGGGGGTTGAAACTAGATTATCCCTTCCAACCTAAGCCAGTCTGTGATTCTGTCTTGCAAACTGCATGTGGTTGCTTTCAGAGTTTGTGAGCTGGGTGCCTGTGTTGTCTGCACGTGTGTGTTCTTAGAGGTATTTTGATTAGAAAGTTGTGCATGGTAGGGAAGAAAGGCTGCATTTGCAAGCCTGCCTACGCTACAGTTGCATTTGATTTCTCTTTTAATCTTTCTTCTGAGAAGCAGACGGGGTTTTGTAGTGACAGGACAGTGGCTAGAAGGGATAGGATGAGGGGTGATGGCTTTAAACTGAAAGAGGGGAGATTTACATTACCGGTAAGGAAGAAGCTCTTCGCTGTGAAGGTACTGAGACACTAACAGGTTGTCTAAGCAAGTTGTGGATGCTCTCTGTCACTGGAAGTGTTCAAAGTCAGGTTGGATAGGTCTGTGGTTACCTCTAGGAGGAGGTGTCCCTGCCACGGGCAGGGGTTGGAACTCGTTGATGTCTAAGGTTCCTCCCAACCCAAACCATTTGATGATTCTGAATTACCAGTATCTGACTGATGGAGCAGTCTGGACTAGTTCTCTGTCCTCTTGCTCCACGCCCTGTTGTGTTTGTCATATTTGTATTGGGGGGTACACAAGTTGTTCTCTGTCTGCGTCTGCTAGGAGTAAGATAGTTCAGCTGTGCCCCAGGGCAGTGTCTGAGTGGTGTGGTAGTGACAAGTGTTAGTGGAAAGAATGACTCTGCATGTACATCTGGGGCCAGTGTGCTGCAGCGCAGGAGACTGAGCTTCTGCATGGCTCTCACAAATGCAGTGACTGGTGAAATGAGGGAGGAATTTACAGGTCCAAATTGCAAACCAATTCCACATAGCTTTGGGTAGTAAGTCTGGACCCCCAGTTGCTGCTCTTAACACCTTTTTTAAAATGCTCTCTTTCAAATTTCCTGCTCATTTATGATCCTGTTCTGGTGAGAGAAATAGATGCGATGAGGCAATCCAAGGTTGCTGCCACATACAAAACTATGACTTTATGTGACTTGGTCTAGGTGATCCTGCCCTGGCAGGGGGATTGGACTAGATGATCTTTTGAGGTTCCTTCCAAACCCTAATGTTCTGTGACTTTATGCGACATGATCTTAACAGACTTGAGAGGAAGGTGGGTGCAGCAGTGTGAGACTACTCCAAAACACACATCTCTAGCGGGTCCCTGTAGCTGCCTACTTGTCACTTTACCCTCAGTTATGTGAACAGCAGCAGTAAAAAAACCCGTGCAAAGTGTGTCATCTTTGTGTGCAGATGAGCACAACAGTGAAAACTCTCTTCATTCTTTCTGCTTTGTTTTGAACACTTAGTGATGTGACCGGAATCCTATTGTTGCACTGGCAAAGCTCCAAGGAACCATCAGCTTGCCTCCTATTTTTATCTGGAGTTTTACAAACTGTAATAAAAGAGAACCCAGACGATGCTCTGGGCACTGTGGATGATCTTATTTTAAAAATGCTTTCACAAACAAATGGCTTCATCAACCACCTCATATCAGACACAAATATAGCAGGATTTATTTTATTGTTGCTAAGTTAAGAGCCATCTGTTGCTATCTATTAACAGACTATTTACTCACATCCCAAATATCCTGCTCCTTTCTGTCTGAATCCCACATTGTGTGGCAACTCTGTCCTCCTCACAGGTCCCCCACAGTGAAAGGAGAGAGGCTTTGTGGTGAGCCAGGAGAACTAAACCCCTGGTCTTGGTGAGCAGATATTCCACAGGTTGTGAGCTCTAAGGGAATTTGTTATGAAAATGCAGTTACCAGGGAGAGAAGCATGTGCTGGGCAGCAACAGACTGTGTTAACTCCCTGATTCTTTTCTGTCTCGTTTATGGAACAATAGAGTGAAAAGACACATGAATTCCAGTAGGAATAGGCACAAGAGCTGTATTTGTTCTTCTAAGATTGCTTGAAGGAAGCTAAGGCTGCCTAAGAAACAGAATTCAACCAGAGTGTTTAACCTGATCATCCAGAAATGCAACCCTATAATATGTGAGGAGTGCTTGTGACTGTTGTCTTCTTCCAAGGTTGTCTACTGTTGGTACCTAAGTTGTCTCCTGCCTGGGGTCTGCAATTTGCACAGAGAGTTTCTAGAAGGCTCTTAGTTTTTTTTGCTCAGGAGATGCTAGAACAAGAGAAAAGAGAATTTAGAGGTGACATGTGGTCTGTGTCTGTGGTGTGCACTGCTAACAGTTGTCAAATACTCACGTTGTGGTGTTTTAATAATGCTGGAGAAAATAAGTATACTTGGTCACAAATGAAAACGAAGAACAAAAAGCCTTATTGGTGGAACAATCACATACAGAAGTTTTCTCTAGATATGGTAAATTGCATTAAGGATGTCTATCTGCCTTTTGATCTGATCCTTTCTAGTCTCTTCTGGTCCCTTTTATATCATTAACTCTTAAAGAGCAAATTCAAGTATTTCATTCAAGTGATGGGATCTTGTAGATCCCAGCTTTGGTATGAAAAATGATAGTCAGATTTAAAAGAAAAAAAACAGCAATGGTAATAATTGGCTCTTAACCTGAGCTCTGGAAGTGGGAATGGAGATTTCTGAGGAACATGCTTGTCTGCCACAGAGAAAATGGAGTTACCTTTTGACCAAGATTTCTAGTCACTCAGCTGACTGGGGAGTAGTAACTTCTCAATAAGTTTCTGGGGAGCCCTTGGGACTGGGAAGTTCATTGCAGCTTTTTGCTCACTCAGAAGGAGCTACTGTTGGAAACTTAGCAAACGCTGGTTCCATTCCTGATGATGACGTTGTCCTTGCAGGTTTTCTCTTCTCCTGTGGGTGTTAGGGTGTGGAGCCCAGTCCCTCTCTGCCCATGCTGGGTGCCTGGATGCCCCTGCGCTGCAGGGGGGCTGCAGTGCCGGACCAGGGCCAGGGAGAGCCACAAGCACTGCACAACATGTGGCCTCCCTGTCTCTCACTGCTAGTTTGGGCAGAGTCCCTCCGCCCAGCACAGAGCTAGTCTGCACACGCACCCAGGCACCGCGCAGCACGAGCTGGGAGTGCAGACCAAGCTTTCACAAGAGAGGCTTCTTCCTGCAGTCAGAATGGTTGAAATTGCGTTCAGCTAAGCCCAGCAACTGCTTTGGGCAGCCAAGGAAGTCACATCTGTGTGAGGCCCTGGCCACTGCAGAAGGGGACACAGAGTGAAGCGTTTTAGAGTAGACAGAGATAATGGTAGACAGGCCCCTGGCAGGTGCCAGGGAGTTTCAGTAGCTATCACTGCTTTTCTTTCTCTTTTTTTTCTGAAGTGTTTGCAAAATGTAGAAAAATGCAGCAGGTCCAGAAAAACTGGAACTCTTTGGTGCAATTATTCAGAGCAACCGCTTAGCACAGACAAACCTACCATATGAAGCCTCTGCCTAGAAAGTGCTGCAAATGCAACAAGTGAATAATGAGAAAAATTACTTTCTTTTTTAAAAAACTAATTGTTAATATCCTTTAAGAGAAACCAGACTTCAGGTATAAGCCTGGTTTAAGGTACAGCTGTAAGCATGGTCTGCAGTTTATTTATGAAGAGTGCAGAGAGCCACAGAGAACAGAGTTCCACTGAGAGGTTCTCCTCCCCCTCTACTCTGCCCTGGGGATACTGTATCTGGAATATTGTGTCCAGTTCTGAGCCCCTCAGTTCAAGAAGGACACAGAACTGTGGGAAAGAGTCCATCACAGAGCCACAGAGATGATGAAGGGAGTGGAGCATCAACCTGATGAGGAAAGGCTGAGGGAGCTGGGTCTCTTGAGCTTGGAAAAAAGGAGACTGAAGGGTGACTCCATTAATGTTGACAAATACATGAAGGGTAGATATCAGAAGGATGAAGCCAGGCTCTGCTCAGCGTCATCTAATGGTAGGACAAGGGACAATGGGTGTGAGCTGGAATACAGGAGGTTCCACATCAGTATGAGAAGGAACTTCTTCCCGGTGAGGGTGACGGACCACGGGAAGGGGCTGCTCAGGGAGGTTGTGGAGTCTCCTTCTCTGGAGACACTTAAAACCCACCTGGCCATGCTCCTGCGTGACTTGGTCTACACAATCCTGCTGTGGCAGGGGGAGTAGACAGGATGATCTTTTGAGGTCCTTTCCAATGCTTAATGTTCTGTGATTCTGTGATTATGTGAATGGAGGGAAAGCAGAGGAGATGAGCTAAATGGGATGCTCCCCCAAGTTCATGTATATTGTCTGGAAAATTTACAATCATTCTCTGTACAGCAGTTAGATGTGCTGTTTAGCCCATTATACAGCCATGTAGGACAAATGTGTTGAAACAGCTACAGAAACACCTGCAGCACCATACCGCTACTCTGGAGTTCCTTTAAAATTCTTCAATAACACAGTTTCCAGCTTTTTGGTACTTTTAAAATTGTTGACACTTCTTCATGCTTTCCATCCCTAAAGCATCAGGCCTAATGTTCTAATGAATTTTGCCTGGTGAGGCAATGGCACAAACACCAAAGTTACTACTGCTTTCATGTAAAGGAGCCCTTAGACCTCATGAAAACGTAGCATTTGCACGTGTGGATAATGCCTTCTGCACTTGAGGGATGCCCAGCTGGCAATGCAGAGTGACCTCATGCAAACTCAGTATTTTTCTTGCCTACTCCACATTAGGACACAAACTGCCTCCTGTATCCTCCTCAGGTAAATCGCAAACGCAATGTTGGGGGAACCAGTTATAATCTGCCAGTTTATTGCAGAAAATTGTGTGCATGTGTGCACACACTCTATTAACAATCATCAGAACTTCTTTCAAGGTTCTTCTTAGCAAGGGCAACCGCCGCTGGCGTTTTGGCTCTCCTTCAAACCAGTCTTGTCAGCAAGAAAAACCATATGAACTTGGAGATTGAAATCAGTTGCCCCAGGGTACCAGGTCCGGTTTCGTTTTAACAATAAAAGAATCTGATGCCTTTTAGCAGGTAGGTAGTTATTGCCTAGATGAAGGAAGAGTTGTAATAGTAAATCTAGAATTGCATTCAGATGTGACATCGCTGATACATAAATACTGTATGTCTTGCCATATCCACCCACTCTTTCTATATGCAGGGAAATCTGAACCAAGGGAAAAGTCAAATGTTGGGCTGGCTCCCTCAACTCCACAATTACATGCTAGTAATCCTGAACTTCCTCTACATTTACAGGTAGCTAGAGGGGCCTGAATCCTAATGCTGTGCTCAATTTCACACACTGTTTACATTAATCTACAAAAGCTTGAGCGTGTCTGTGTTTCCAGACACAGATGACTTGAGGACAAAACAAATGTATGAAAGTTCCTGGGAAATGACTCTCATGGAAAGGCTCTCCTTTGTAGACTGAGTTATAGTTGACTGATCTCTTGTGGTCAGCATGTTCACTGGAGCTACACATTTGTTGACTGTTTCCTACTAAAATTGGAGATGAGAGGACTAAATAAGGTATGGATCAGTGGGTGTGTGTTACCTCTTACAATTGCATATGCAGAATAAGCAAAGGAGTAAGTCATGGTTTACTCAGTATCTGAGCATCTCATAGTTGTACCAGGTACACTGTAACAGGTGCAACAGCTTCCTGAGTTTATTCCAGAGAGCTTCTTAATGTTGTCACCACCACTAACCATTAGTGAACCAGTGGGGACCTGTGAAGGTGGGATCCTTGTCCTTAAAGACAGGTTCCTCAGCAATTCTTTGCCAAGTATGTTAAATTTTTTTGCTTCCTGTAACTTATCTTTGTGACTCTGAAAATGAACCTGGTCTGTCTTTTTCAGAGTGCGGTCACAGATTGTTGATCTGGAAGAGAGCTGTTAGCAGTGTTAATTGCAATCTGAGTGCTGTGTTTCAGAGCCCCAGCAGGATGGAGCCTTCTCAATGGGTAGGGGAGCAGCTGTTGGCCCTGGCTCTAATTGCTGCCCTGTACCCTTGATAAAGTGAAGTAGGGGGAGGAAAGCCCTGCTGGGCTACAGCTTAACAGCTCCCCTTTATGAATAATCTTCCCAAAGGTGATGCTCATTCTTCTAGTCAAGCACAGTGGAATTATTCTCACCCATGCAGCTTAATCAGCAAGAAGTGCATTTGGTGTATTGTTGGGAAAGAAACTGCTCTCTACTATTGAGATTACATTGGCTGGGGTGTAGCTGCCAAGATAAATAAACAATTAGGTTTGTAGATCTAAACGTCTTGGATTGCTGTTTGTATCTAGACTTTAGTATCAGAACTAAGCAGAGTTTTTGCTTTTCAGTCATCTCCCACCTCCAAAATGTAGTTTGTCTAATTTTTCAAGCAACTAAGCTGAAAACTCAGGGCAGAGATTCATGCAGTGTTGCTGACAGCAGTGCACCCCAACCTGTGAGGAAAGCTTTCTGCTTTCCTGCTATACTCTTTAGAGCTGCATGTTGCTCCCTTCCATGAGCACAGGGGTATAATAGCAATGCTTATGCTTGCCCATGTTGTTTGTGCATTAGTGTGGTGTGGAGGAAGATTATATCACATACTGGGGGCAAAAGTGGGAAATGAGAAATGTTATTAGTTAAAACCAAAGCCCCTGAAAGCAGTTATTTGGACATAACTTAAACACTCTAAGATAGTGTTTTAATTTCATTCATTCCCAAGTCAATTTAAAAATATCCAGAAAGGGAATCACAGAATCACAGAACATTAGGGATTGGAAGGGACCTCAAAAGATCATCCAGTCCAACCCCCCCACCACAGCAGGATCAACTACAAAAAGAAAAGAAGCTGTCAAATTTGTCTGAAAATTACAAATATATGTACTTGATGGTGCAAATATTTTTCCTGGAAAAAGTTCTCCTAATTCAGTTAGAGGTTTAATCCTATGGGCAATGTACTGCTTTGATGAAGTAGTGTTATCAACATATCTTGAAACAGTTTCACCATCCATCTCTTATCTATGTGGGTTAATATTTCTTGATGAAATTGCTTTGTCTTTCTTATGTTTTCAAATTGATGGCAAGCCGATCCTTTACTCAACCTACTCCCTTTTGATCTGATGCTCCATTTGTCTCAGTCATAGAAATGTTGCTCAACAGGATATCACTCCCTTTGACCTTTTCCTGGGATACACAGTCCCATGTGATGCGGTACCACACGTGCCTTGAAGTAAGAGTTTGCAGTCTTGCAGATTGAGCAAGGTAGAACTGGGGTGCTTTAATCTTTGTACAGCTTTAAGCAACCCAGAGATGACATTACTTCAGTACTCGGTTGCATGCGTTGGCTCCGCTGCGATTGCTGGGATCCACTGAAAAATTTTAACTATGTGTTGAGTGGAAGCTCTTCAAAAGGAAAAATAAATACGAAAACCCCAAACAGTGGTGTTTTCTCCAATAACATAAAACCCCTCATTTTGTATCCAAACAAGTCAATGGTTTGTAATTTTTCAATACAAAAATAAGTCTATAAGTCTATGTATTCTTTCAAAAATCATTTTAACTGCTTGTGTAGCTAATCTTCTTTGCCTTTGGGAGTCTTTTGGGGAAAAAAAATAAGCACGTACAAGCCTCATATTATTTACTTGAGGAATCAATGCCCAGCCAGAAGTTGGCAGATGGAGCCACTAGACCTTCCAGATACGTGTCAGGCCCATGGAAAGAAACCTGGTCCAGAAGCTTGTAGAAGACAGTTCATCCTTCTTTCAGTTCCTGGTAATTTAATGTAACTACCAAGCATTCAGCAACAGATATGACAATATTTCCATCTTCACCATGTTGTTTAAGTAAAATAATTGCCCCCTCAGCTGACATTAAACTGAGTTGACAGAGGATCTTCTGCTGTGACCAACAGTCTGGATTCAGAGTGTGTTGTAGCTAGGCAGAGGTGTTGGTCCCGGCAGTTTTGAAGGCATTTTTTTTCACAGGTACTTCAAATTTTCCCCTCTCAGTACAGTTTCAGCTGGCTGCAGGAATTAACTTAGTATAGGATAGGTAAAAGTGCAGGCTGAGAATGCGATTTAATATACCTGACAGGTTCTTTTTACTTGCCATTTACCAACCTAAAAGCTCAAGCAAATAGAGATGCAACCTGTAAAGTTGTTGAATAATTTCAGTGAGCTGAACCACATATTTAGCCTGAGGAGGAAAAAGTAGTTAATTTTATATATAATTTTTTTTCATCCAAAGCAAAGGACCCTCCTTTTTCCTGAAGGCAATTTCAAGCTGTTATCCAAGAATGAAAATTGATAATTGTTATAGCTGTACTCAGTTGATCTTAATTTTAGTGAAGCTCCAGGCTAGCAAATATGAAAATATCCTCTTCCTGGCTGATAAACTGGTTAAATGCATTGCTGCAGGATTTTGATGAAGTAGCAATAGTGAGTATTTGTTGCTTAGCAAAGAGCAGATATAATCCTGGCTGTGGAACTAATCCAAACAGGGAGGGAGAAAATACACATTCAGCAGAGTATGAAGTGGTGGTGTTTTTTAAATACACAGACACACACAAACATTGTTAGACAGCATCAAACACTCCCAGAGCAAATTGTTTTCTCTCCCTGCAGGTGAGATGAATATTAGAAGGTTCCAGTGCCTGTGTCCAGGTCTTGTCCAGCTCAAACATTGCAGGACAGTCTTTCCCACTTAATAGAATCTTTGTTCATGTCAATGTAACACAGAAATTTGTGTAGAAATGCCTTCATCTCACCTGAGCTAGGGGCAGGAAGCTGTGTGGGGAAGCTCTTATAAACGGCTGAGCTGCCATGTGTTCAAAACATAAAACAGGGACCCAGGGCCTTGAGGTCTGCAGCCCCAGAATAAAAGGCTCCATCTGTAAAACTAGGATCGTGATGGCTACCTGCACACCGGGGTCTTACAAATCATTATTAACCATGGTAAAAGGATGTTTTTTTCCCCTGCATGTAGTCATCAAAATACACGGTTGTGGCACAATTTGGACAGCTGTGAGTTCTCTCAGCCCGTGTATTAAAACTTAATTTGTAAGTGTTTGTGTCTCACCTTCAGAAAGGCACTTCTTTCCAACTTTCTTCCTCCCATGCTTTCTATGGCCAGTACCATGTTCTCTGTGATACCTCAGGAAACGCTGGGTTTGGATCATCTTGAAAGCAGTTTTGATAAGCACTTGAGCTTTAGGCATCAAAACGACACTTTCCTGCTTTTCATTACTACTTCTAGTACTTGGAGCCGTCTGTGCTCCATTACTCAGCATAAACAGAACAAGGAGTTAGACATCATTGGGAAGTACGAGATGAGTGTAGGAGGCTTAATTCAGGTGAAGAAAAAGAATTTGGCAACATCTTTGTACTTATGATTATATGGTTCTTTAGCTCCAATATATATTTTCCTGTGGTGTCAGGACTAGATGCATTTAAAGTTAGATCAGTTAGCAACAAGACAGCATCTGTTTTGTCACATCCATACATTAGACATGAGAGGCATCGTGGATAATTGTGTCCAGACTTCTGAGCTTGAAGGCATTGCACCCTGTGAGTTTTTCCTAGAAAATATAATTTTAAAATTAATTAGGGCTTTTTTCTTTTCCTTCAAATAATACTTCAATACCCCCATCAGAAGCACTGCAAAGATATTAGAAATTCTGCTTCATCACAGAACTAGCAGTATTAGCCAAATGAAGGCTGAGAAGTTAGACGAACACATCCTGGAAGTCAGTCAAGCGGAGTACTGGATCTTTTGCAGGAATATTTAACCTTAAAAGTCATTTCTCCAGTATACCTGCTGACAGCATATCCCTTGTGAGGAAAGGCTAAGGGAGTGGGTCTCTTTAGCTTGGAGAAACAAAGACTGAGGGTTGGCCTCATTAATGTTTATAAATATGTGAAGGACAGGTGTCAGGAGGATGGAGCCAGGCTCTGCTTAGTGGCATTCAATGATAGGACAAGGGGCAATGGGTGTGAGCTGGAATATAGTAGGTCCCACATAAATATGAGAAGGAAATTCTTCATGGTCAGGGTGACAGAGCACTGGAAGTTGTGGAGTCTCCTTCTGTGGAACAGCAAGACATGTGGAGAACCCACACGGACATGTTCCTTAGTGATTTGATCTAGGTGATCCTGCTGTGGCAGGGGGATTGGACTAGAAGATCTTTCATGTCCCTTCCAATCCCTAATATTCTGGGATTCTGTGACCTGCTCAGGAGACACCATGGCTCTCCAGCTGTGTGCACAACACTAATTCATATAGATAGTTCCATTCACTGAAATGGAAGACTTTGCGCTGTGATTTCAGATCACCTTAAAGTAGACTGGTTGAGTTCTACAGTCTTCCGTTCCACAGGCAACTGTTTTTTCTGCGGTAAACAAGTATATGTGTTTTACAGAGTGGGAGAGAAAAGTAAGCAGCTTTGACTGTTTCAGCAACTTGAATACAGTTGTGATGAAAACCTGGATATTCTGGATTCATTTTAGGGCACGAAAATATTTATGAAATATGATTTTATTAAAGGACTTAAGTACTTAAACCATCTGCTGTGGATTGTGAGGCTATACATGTTCATGTTGTTCGAATTTATGTAGCACTGCTGCTAACAGAGATTTAAATCAGAAATGAACCATGAAATGAAGCAAAAAATTCTCCAGAACAACAATATTCAGGTAGTGAGTAGAGGGACAGACATTTAAAATACACACAGTCCACACTCCCAGCTCAGCCTGGAGGAAGTAAAAGCAGAAAATTAGGGACGTGTTGAGATAATATGGTGATAACTGGGTAGAGAGAAAAGGTGCCAGCTCAGCAGTGTGCCACACTTTGATTGCGATTATGCACGATTATGCAAGCTGGTAAGACTAGAAGTCATACTCAAAGAAGAGGAGCAGGTGAGAAGATAAAATAAGGCCCTTAGAGGCAAAGCCATACAGGCTTCTTTCAATGCCTTTGCGATAAAGGAGCGATGTCAAATGCTAGGAGCAAGAGCGGCAACTTTGCTAATTAAATGTCAATCCCATTATTCCGTCCTTTGCTTTTCTTTGTTCAAAACTGTAATGCGAAGATTCTTTTATTAATCTATTTATTATCAGTGCTGGTCTCCAGCTTCTACAAGCTCATCGCTTTATCTGTGTTTTCCTTCGAAATGTAAAGGAAACTAAAAGAGTGAAAAGTGAATTGCCAAAGGCCAAACAAAGCACCTTGAGGTGGAGTCAGACACAGAACCCAATTCTCCAGACTTGTTTGTTTAACTGGTTTTCCTATTTTCCACCTCTTTTCTGTTCCCTGTCAGTCCCTCTATTCTTATTTGAAGTGTAGGGGACTTTATAACCCTGTATTTCTAACGACTGTTTGAAAGCTGTACAAGAGAGCAATACTCCTGATTGTTTTTGCTCAAAGCTGGGGGCGTTCCTAGACGTGTCACATCTGAAAAGTGAATGACTTTTGGCATATAGTCCTTGGTTTTCAGACACAAGGGACACATGCAAGGAATATCAAGCACATGGCTGAAGCCAGACTGCGTGTCTCTCAGCATACAATGCCTTACTCTATACCGAAGGCTTAAAATGGAAATTTTCTCTGCCTACCTAGACAGGGGAACCTCCTCTTAGGTATTATCTGCTATACAAATATTGGCCTACTCCTTCAAGCTAGTTTCATAGAAAGTTGAAGACAGCACAAGGAGGAGAACAGATCCTTTTATATGTGTTGGATAAGGTAAATGATATCAAATAAAATGAAGGATTAAAGCATGCTTCAGCTTGAACTAATATATATATATAAAGGATAGGAATTTTTGTTTACTTACATTTTTCAGCTGGGTGTGTGCAATCAGTTTTGCTGCGGATTTATGTATCACATCAGCTAACTTACAGCCTGGGCCAACTCCCATAGTCTGAACCACAGCAGCAGCCTCCATCATGAGCTTCCCAGCAGCCATGTGCACTTGTCACTGCTCACCATATGCCACCTTCTCTCTTTACACTTCTCTCCTTACACACATCCTCTTCCCTATGCACCCTTTCCTGTTTCCCTTCATTACTTCCCTGATGTCTAAACATGTAACATGCAAAACCCCTCAGAGTTCAGCTTCCTGCTACCCAAAAAACTGCAAAGCATACCCCAGAGTCCAGGTAATTCCAGGCATGTGGTGGTCAAGGCAGAGCCATGAAGATGATGAAGGGAGTAGAAGACCTTCCTGATCAGGAAAGACTGAGGGAGCTGGGTCTCTTTAGCTTGGAGAAATGGAGACTGAGGGGTGATCTCATTAATTTTTGTAAATATGTGAAGGGCAGGTGTCAGGAAGATGGAGCCAGGCTCTACTCAGTGTCATCTAATAATAGGACAAGAGGCAATGGGTGTAAGCTGGAACATAGGAGGTTCCACATCAATATGAGAAAGAACTTCATCCCAGTGAGAGTGACAGAGCACTGGAAAGAGCTGCCCAGGGGAGTTCTGGAGTCTCCTTCTCTGGAGACATTTAAAACCCACCTGGATATGTTCCTGTGTGACTTGATCTAGGAGGATCCTGCTGTGGTGAGGGAATTGGACTAGATGATCTTTTGAGGTCCCTTCCAATCCCTAATGTTCTGTGATTGTTTTGGTTTTGGTTTTTCTGTTTGTGTTGTTTTAAGGGGTCCATACTTGTTACTCCAAGGAGGATAAGAGCCAGAGATCTTAGTCACTAACGCAATCTTTTACTTGTCCTGAAGTATGGATCCTGCCATGGCTTTCTGACTTTAAAAGTTTATTACCTTTTGCCCTAATGCTGCTTCCCAAAACATGTTGTTCATTTCAAAAAAGTCTGGCAAATGTATGTAGGTTCCTTCTGTAGCAGTTTTTGTTATCTTAAGCACGTTTCACAAAAAACAAGGTTCTCTTAAACAGTACAAAATAGATAAAAACCCAAAGCTTTCCAGCTGTTTGTGTTGGAGTCTCCTTTTCTGGAGATGTTTAAAACCTGCCTGGATATATCCCTGTGTGACTTGATCTAGGGGATCCTGCTCTGGCAGGGGGATTGGACTAGATGATCTTTTGAGGTCCCTTCCAATC
>JAOXOE010000848.1:9142668-9170117 GCA_028565055.1 Phoeniculus purpureus | reverse complement strand
GGGGTGGTGTCAGTGGTGTGAGCATTTAACACAAAACGAAATCTTGTCTCATGGGCTTTTTCTTATAGTTTTGTTAGTATTTTTCGAGAGAGGTTTTTTTGGTTCAAAGGTAAATTTACTTGCCACTTCCTATCTGTTTTCCCTTTTTCTAAAATACCTGCTTTCCCTCCTCCCGCAGGTCCCATTTCCTTAACGAAGAACAGCGCACTGAGCCTCCCCTGCCAAAAGGATGGATTAATTGGAGTGGTCATAAACCCCAACGAAGTGTTCTGCTCGGTTCCGGGAAGACTCTCCCTCCTTAGCTCCACATCGAAATACAAAGTGACAGTAGCAGAGGTGCAGAGGCGACTCTCCCCCCCTGAGTGTCTCAATGCCTCTTTGCTGGGAGGAGTACTGCGAAGGTAGGTGTAGCCCCCACCCCTCACAACAAGCCCCACTGTGTCCACTGTTTGAATGCTCTTTTTTTCCCCCCTCTTGTTTTTGTGTGTGAGCAGCCAGACTGAGACACTGAGGAGCTCACATAGCTTTTTAGCAAATTTCTGATTTTTAAAGAGCCCAGCAACACTGAATCCTAATAGGCTTTGGAAATAAAATTTCTTTTCACTTCTGCTACTTCTGGAGAAGTTGTTATTAACAGCTCTGACAGCGATTCTCTTTGAAGCTGCACTTTTGGTTCAAAAATGGCTCTTGGAATTTGTGACAAACTTTCCTCATGGAATGATTTTTGGATTAAATCTCGTGGTCTTGATGAATTACTATGAGGATACTTTTATATGTCCTGTTTTGCATGCCCTTAATTTGGCTCGTGATCCTTCTACAGCTGTTGGTTTCGATGGTGCAGTTGGAATCATTTTGGTTTTGTCCTCTGCTGTGTTTCATCCCGGCTGGTTTATAGCAGAGCATTTAAAAAATAGGTCACTTGAAAAGAGCCTGGTTTTCTCTTCACCTGCAGTAGGACCCTATTGAATGTCAGTAACTGGAATTGCTCATCTTTAAAGAGAAAAGTTCTCTGAAGACAAACGAGGCTTTTTTTCCCCCCCTCTTTACTTACAGAGCCAAATCTAAAAATGGTGGCAGATCATTAAGGGAAAAACTGGATAAAATTGGTTTGAATCTTCCTGCTGGTAGAAGGAAAGCTGCAAATGTGACACTGTTGACATCTTTGGTGGAAGGTCAGTCTTGAATGTGTCTTAAAAGTGAACTTTAATCCTCCAGGCAAAGCGTGGAAAGGCTAGAAAGTCAATGAACATAACTTTCTGTTTATATTAAAGTGAGCATGAGGGGGACGTTGTACAACTTAGAGCTGTGTTGCTGCTTCTGAGAGGCTCCTGATTCCTTGTCCCTTCAAACCTGCTTGCTGAGCAGTGCTCTTTCTCTTGGCTGCGCTGCAGGGATGCTGGCAGGGATGCAGTGACTGAAATGCCTTAAGTGTTCAGAATGCACGGTTGTCCAGTCTCTGTTGCTGCAGGTTTGGGGGGGCGTTGGATTGTTCCGTTTTTGTAAGGGCAGTGCAGGAACAGGCAAGGAAGGCCAAATGGGTGAAACTCCTCACATCAGCGGGTTTGGTTCCTTACTCGGAAACTTCAGAAGTCTGGGGCAGCTGACTCCAATGCTCGGTCCTATCTCAGCGGTATCCTCAGAAGCTTTTCTAATAAAACAACCGTATAAATGAGATTTATAACTTTCGACTTCCTGATAGGAAAGTGGAGCCCCTTTAATCTGTAACACATTATGTGGACCCTCTATCAGTTACGCTGACTTGAAGGGGGGTGTGTGTGTACCTGTACATGTGGGGTTATGTCTTGTGTTTCTGGTAGCGGTTCAATTTTAACAGGAATAGAAGCAGTGACTGAAATGTGAAAAATGATCTAACAATATTTTACAGCTATTTCACTCATACATTTGCTCAAATAATACAGCAGCTAGTAGTTTAAACCCTTTGCTTAGAAGTTGGGTGTAAGAGAGCTTGTGTGCACATGTTGGACTAGATCACAGAATCAGAGAACATTAGGGATTGGAAGGGACCTCGAAAGATTGGTCTAGGTGATCCTGCTGTCACAGGGGGGTTGGACTAGATGATCTTTCGAGGTCCCTTCCAGTCCCTAATGTTCTGTGATTCTGTGACCTGCATATTACAGGTAACACACTGATCACAACAGTCCATTTGTTTTAAGCCTGGTCTTAATGACAAAGAAGTGGGCTGGTTCTGCACGTTGCAATTTTACTTTCTATATGGAAATGCTTATTGGAAACTTTAGGAAACACACTAAACTCTTAAAGAGTTCCTCTTGAGTCATTTAGTTGTTGAGGGTTTTTTTAAATAGCAGGGCAGTTTGGTCTAAACTGAATTCTAGTTGCTGCACAGTTCATCTGGGTAAAGAAGGGAGCTTTTCTTTCTGGTATAAAGACAAGAGAATTCTATCTGTTTCCATCTAGGTCTGTCTTTTTTTCTCTTTATGCAGACTTGTAAAACATACTATTGATTAATAATAGTGGTGAGGTGTGGGTATAGTGGTAACGTAGCGGTGTCTCTTTCTAAAACAGAAATACACTTCAAAACCTCCCAGCACTTTCTTTCATTTCCTATATCTAGTTATGACAGATGTTGTGATTCTAAACCCCATTCCCTTCTGCCCATGCCAGGTGAAGCTGTGCATCTTGCCCGTGACTTTGGTTATGTGTGTGAGACAGAGTTCCCCTCCAAAGCAGTGGCTGAATATTTAACTAGACCACACATGGGCCGCAATGAAATGGCAAACAGGAAGAATATGCTTCTTGCTGCAAAGTAAGTTTGGGTTTTTTTTCGTTTCCTTATCCTTTGAAAGATGTCTTATCTAACTGTGAGTGGCTCTGACTGGGGAACTTCTGGTACATTTTCATGTGCAATTTTAATTAGGGAGGTGAAGCCATATCTTACCTGGTTTTGGTTCAAATTCAGTTATGGCAGCAGTTATTTTTGTCTCTACCAGTAATATCAGCCCTCTATGATACCTTTAGAGTTTTGGACCAGTTCTGTTCTTTTCTAGCCCTAGTAAACACTTCAGAAGAAGTACTGTTCCAGGACAGCTGTATCTCTTCAGAAAAACATGTCCCTAGGTCTGACAGGGTTGAGGATCTGGAGGGCAGGTGTGTCCTGGGAATGTGAACCAGTGACAGGAACTGGGAGCCGGTTCACTCACCTCTGCATACCTGTAACCCACAGGGGCATCTCCCAGGGCGGTTACTGATGGAGTTGTTAGATGCAAGGGAAGCTCTGCTGCCATGTCCTCATACGTGCTGCTGTTGCTAAACGCAGTTCAGATGTCCCCCAGGGGACACCAGGAGTCAAGAACTGTGGAGAGTCCCTTCTCATAATTATGGCTGAAGATTTTACAGCTCAGTGAAGGCCAACTTTTGGTAGATGTGAAAAGTCTCTCAGTTTAATTAAATTCCTGTGACAAATCTTGATGAACAGAGAAGGAAGGGTATAGGAGAGAAGTTGTGCTATGGTTCTCCTACTTGTATGTGTAACTAAGCCACGTACCGAATGGGTTTCTGGTAGGAAATACCTGTTTCTGCTTACCTGAGTCTTCTGGCTGGAGTGCTCACTGCCCCCATATTCCCTGCCTGCCTGCCACGGCTGAGGTTCATGATGCTGCCTTAATTGAGATGTTTCTGGTTTGGGGTCAGTGCTTTTGGAGGCTCCCTTGCTCTGCCGAGGGTCTGAGAGAAGCTGCTTTAAATTGCTGAGAAGATTGCCCTGACTTTGGGTTCAGATCAGGCATGCAAAGCACATTCTTCCTGTTTCTGAATCCAGCCTTCCCAAAAGAGAGACCTTTTACAATATAGCTCTTAGAAACTTAAAAATGCAACCTCCCTCTTTTTGCTGTAGTGTGAACCTGATGCTTTTTACTGAGCACTGTCCTTCCTTCTGCACTTCAGTATTGGTACTGCTAGCTGCGCTAATAGCAGTCACCTATTGGAAGACATTAGCGATTGAGAAATTGTGATGCAGTGATAAGGCTGTTAAGATTGCTCAGCTCCTGTGAAATCCCGTCAAGGGGGACAGATTTACAAGCAGCAAACAACATATGCTTGACCGTTATTAGCCGTGCACGCTTTGCCAGGCATGTGTGTTAGTGTTTGCCTCAGCCTCTCTTCTCACAGAGGGCAGACACATCATCTGAACAAGCAAACCCAGTCTCCTATTCAGCTGCTTTAGTCTTTCTAAATAGCTTAACGTCAGCTGTGGGAGTTCTCATAGAAACTAGTCCTAAATTCCCACTCCTCGCTTAAAATCTAGACCACATGGTGCAGAGCCAGCCAGACACTAGAAGCGGAGGGAGTGGGTATGTGGGCTTTGTGAGAGAGAGAGGTGACAGAAGGTTCATCAGAAACTGCTGCTAATAAACAGCCTTTAATTTTAGCCATTGCTGCTGATGGAGTAATGAATTTCTGAAAGCCCTGGGTTCTCACATCACTGCCAGTATTCGACTGGGGCTTTCTCTGTTACTTTTGTTTGCTTACTTGATTTTTGCATACATTCCCACCGTGGTGTAAAGTGTGATCCTTCTGTGTCTTGCAGGCAGATTTGTAAGGAATTCACGGACCTCCTCACTCAGGACAGAACTCCTCTTGGAAACACAAGACCTAGCCCCATCTTGGACCCTGGCATCCAGGGCTGTTTGACTCATTTTAGCCTGATCACACATGGCTTTGGGAGTGCTGCCATCTGCGCTGCCATGACATCCGTCCAGAACTACCTAAATGAAGCATTAAAAATAGCAGACAAAACATACATGAACGCTGGCGACCAGAGCCCTGCAGAGACCAACAAAACCATTGATAAAATGGATAAGCACAGGAAGTAAAAGGAGAGAAACCAGACTTTAAACTCTTCCTCCTAAACACAGACTGGGATCTTCTTGCTGGGGGGAACATAAATATTTGGGGGGTTCTTTTTTCTTTTTCTTTTATTCAAGTAAAGGAGGGGAGGGGGGGAAAAGGAGGAAAAACATCATCTTGTTCAGGATCTTCACACCTCCCCCTGGATCCATGAGACAAGTCTTTCTAAAAGCTGCAGTATCCCTTCTCTGTGGAAGCAAGTTACCGGAAGATAAGTACTTGGTACAAGTCCTTTGCTGTACAAGTGGTGCTATAAATATAAAGGGGTTTGGATGGAAATATGCACAGAGATCTATTTAGATTCCTTGCCCACATCTTAACTATCTAGTGGCGACCAGCTTCATGTATAGTTTTAAAGGTATGGATTTTAGATGGAAGCCTGCTTCTTATCTGATACAGTTTCAGGGTTTTACTCTCTCTAAATGCATCGAGAACAATAAAGCAGTATTAAACGATGGTTTATAGATTTATGTACATTAAAATGTTTTTATAAACTCCTGAACATAGTAAAGATTATTCTGTGGGGTTTTTTGTTGGTTTATTTTGGTGGGGTGGTTGTTTTTCCTCTTTATTTTCAGATTACCATAGGAGAGCACTAAAATCCTGCTAGACTGAGAAGTTACTGATGGCATTGACGTGCTTAACTTTTACGGGAATGTTCAGGCTTTTAAAAGCTGCGGCAACGTTGGCTGCAGTGAATATTATGATCTCGACGATTTTTGTAATGAGGGACAGTTCAAAACAAAAACGTTTTTAGGAAAGTCACTTTCTGTGTCTAAGGATATTGCAGCTTTATTCACATATTTATACTGTTTTGTTTTTAAATCGCGGGGGAACTTGAAAGAACTAGGCACATCACTTTTGTTTTTTTAACTATATTGGGGTTTTTTTGCCTATTAAGGCCAAAAAAATCTTTTCCAGGGAGGCTTTATGTGTATTAAGGGAAGCAGTGTGTTGAATGTAAATATTTATTTATGTGTAATTTAATCGGATTTGTAAATAATGGTGAACTTTTTAATACCTTTTTTTGTTTTTATAAATGGGTTTCAAATTTTAATTTTGGTAAGTATTTCAAAGGTAATGGGTTAAGCTAAACTTATCTTTTAGGTTTATGCACAGGTATGTTATAACAGGGTATTTAAGACTTGTTTATTTTTGTCGGGGTTTGTTTTGTTTTTTTTAAATATCTCGATTCTTGCCACTAAAGATTAAATCTAATCTGAGGTGTATGTTCACAAAGCAATACGTTTGTGCACCATTCACCTGATAACTGAACTAGACATGCGAAACGAGTGTGTGAGTTAGTGTGTATGTGAGTACCGGAGGTCCTGAGCTCTCTTTACATACTTGTACATGTTCCCAATATAATGCTGATGTATATGATAACCATATAATAAAAGTATTCTGGATAGAAAGCATGGAATGTTTTGTTAACCGAAAACAGTTCTGTTTTCCTTCTATACTTTGGGAATGTGGGGCGAGTAGCACTAGAGGACATTATGTATTGAGTCATAATTGCAGCACTTTGTTCGGATTAGCAGAACAGAAATACAAAGCTGTTTGCCAGTAAAGCTAATGGTTTCAATTAAACACGTTATGTATCTCCAAGAATCCTTTCTTTCCCCCCCTTCTGAAGATGTCATTACGCTAGTTGCCTATTTAAACAGGCAGCTTAAACGCTAACTGCAAGGCTTCCTCTAAAATCAATCCCACCGGTTTTGTCTTCTGTTGCCCAACTTTATTAGAATAATCTGTCTCTAATGACAACTATTTGCAAGATCCTGGCGTGTGACACTTGATAGGACTGCTCCGGTTTCAGCCCAATTTTACTGATTTGAGGAAGTTTACAGTATTTTGTGGAAAGTCCCCGCAGTGTTCTGTAAGGGCAGCATCTGAGGCTTTCAGTGGCGATAGCCGAACCAACCTTCCTGGAGGGAAACTTGGTCTAAGTGATATCTGGAAAAGGAGCAACACTAAGCTTTACACAGAATCACAGAACACTAGGGATTGGAAGCAACCTCGGAAGATCATCTAGTCCAACCCCCCTGCCAGAGCAAGATCACCTAGACCAAGTCTTTAGTCTGTCCTTGACATTTCAGCACCTGATCAAGCCATCAGGTGTGTCCCATCAGGGCAAATGTCATGAATGATGACAATGGACAGGACAGTAAGAATTTGGTTCATTTCAAGGCACTGTGTTTCTTTCACAGTTGTGGAGAAGAGACACTCGTACAACTGCTGAATGCTTTTGTTTATAATCTTTTATGTCCTCATTGTTTTTCCTCTATAAAGAGCAAAGGCAAACTCCTGAAGGTGTGCAGAGAGAAGAGTAGTGAGGGAAGCTCAAAGGAATGAATGAAGGGATCATCTGAGCTGGGAGGAAGATGGCTTTTGAATTGAAGTCCAGTCCCCTTTTCTCCTAAAGAGGTGTGAAATTCCAGTCTTTGCATCTGTTAGACTCTTGTAGCCTTTGAGATAAAGCTAAAGCGTTTGGTTGAGAAATAAGCATCTTGGACCATCTGTAGACACAAGCTCAGCCAGGACATGAGATGACTAGCAGAAATACTGAAAAATACTGACATGCACAAATGGTACCATTTTTATTGTAGAGTTTTAAATCTTGTATTTATATGTCTGCACAGAAACATGCCAGGAATGGCAGGGGCTTGGTTAGAGAATGTGATGATAAAGTTGTGGGGTTTTCTCGTTTCTGCTTCTGGACTGCTCATAGAGCACATAGAGTAAGATAGTTCGGCTGGCAGACAATGGAATCTTGCTTTTTACTGATGCACAAAACCAGGCTCTGAAATAATTGCCCCTTGGGATAGGAAATAAGGATGTTTCCATTTATTCCTGCGTGCACTCCAGCAAAGCCAGTCAATTGTCTAATGTACTGACTAGGGTTCTATTTATATGTCTGGAACATTAGAAATGCTGAGTTTCCATTACCTTAATGCTTTTCCTCTACTGTATGTTTCAGATGGCACTTTGTTTTGAGGCTCAACTACCTTACAAGCTGTGCCAGTGACATGAAACAAGACCCAGTGTCTAACTGTTCCACTCTGACCTGAGCTTGTCTGTCATTTCCAATTATTAATCTTGAGGGGCTAGTAATAGGCTACTATTTGGGAAATGCAAAAAATACAGGGTTAACTGAATGCACAGGAGGGTCTTGGCTTTTCTCTGGTCCACAAAATTTCATGCTCTTTATTGCTTTTACATCGACTGTTCCTGGGCTGGTTACGAGAAAGAAGTTCTGATGTAAGTTTCCTCTGAGGTTCTATTTTTTTCCTTTCCTTGTAAAACAATGTTCAGACAGCACTGTCTGGTCTTATCCTTTGCTCACCTTCCAGAAGGATAAGAGGTTTGGTATTTAAATAAGGGGAAATGGCTACTAGATGATCTTTCAAGGTCCCTTCCAATCCCTACTGTTCTGTGATTCTGTGACTGAACTACTAGGATTTAAAAGTAAGAATTCTGAAGCTGAATTAGATGCTGTTAGGTGTTGCCCTCCTGAAGAATGTTACTTGATAAGCATCCACCATACAGCAGAGGACGTCTCTCAGCACAAACACTGCTTGTGGAAAAAGAAGTTTTTCAGCCATCTATTGCTTGGCCAGCAGCAGCTACTGCTGGGTGCCAGAGGAGGCTGGGCAGCGCTGGAGCCCTGGCAGGAGCATTGCTGCTTCCTGCATGGCCTCTGCATCCCTGTTAAGCACTTGACAGGCAACCTGTTTGCTTCAGATTATTGACTGCGAACCCGGTAATGGGTCAAGTCTGGCTTGTGGAATTATCTGACTTCATGGCCGTGCTGCTTTCAGTTGCAAGAGGTTTCTATTCTACTGTTCGCAGCTTCAGAGAGAAGCAATAATGTAAAACTGAGGACATATGTGAAAACAAGGAAAAAACTTCTGTCTTAATTTAGTAACCGATTTAAGCTAACTTCGTTTTGACTCAGCTTTTGCTTTACCTTTCACTTCACTGCTCAAAACAGTTCATCTCACCCCCTCAGTCAACCACCCTACTGCTGCCTGTTCTCCTGCTCCCTCAGACTTTTGCCATCTTGAAATTGCTGTGACAGCCTGCTGTGCTTGTTCATTGTAGCTCTCCTCTAGTTTTTTCCCCTGCCTGGGATGTTTATGTACATCCTTGTAGTTATTTTGGCCTAATGGTGTGCAGCCTTGGTTCTGGCAGTGGTCTTCTGGGATGTGCTCTGCAGTAGGAATTTGATTCTTATCTTTAAATGTATTTTATGTTTCTTTAAAGAAAAGAATTTGGGTGCTGTCAATATTTTTTGCCACAAATAAAGGGGAAAATAAAGCTCTCTGAGGTTAGGGTCAAAGAAGCTTCCTTCTTCCTAAAAGTAATCTCCAAAACACAACACATTTCTGTTAATATCTGTTAGCAGGTTTTAGTAGGGGGGAGCTGGAGCCAGTTTTGGTGTTCACTCTGGGGTCCGGTTGGGATTGTGACCCAAGGGCTGGTGGTTAGCCACAGGAAATGCATACAGAGCGATGCAAATGAGAACTTGTTCTTGATCCCTGGCCACGGCCACAGACACTGTGTCCTTGCAAAATCTGTGCATTATCCAAACCAGTCGTGTTCTGTCATAACACTTCTTCGGTGCCTGGCTTTTGCTGCTGCCTATTGCCCAGCTTCACAGCCCTGTGGAGCTGCATGGGCAACCATCTCTAGAAGTCACACGGGACCTCTGCTGCAGCTGTACTTCTAACAGATAGTTAAATCCTGCTCCGTGTCATTTGCTGCTTTCCCCCTCTTTCATTTTCGCTTTCACGGGGTCACACAAATAAGCTCCCAGTTTCAGATGCCATTTTGCGTTCACTGGACGTTCACGTCTTACAGGGGTGTTCCAGCTGCTTTCCACTGGCCAGTGTTGTGTAAGGGCTGCCCACAAATATTCTGTTTTTCCTCTTTTGGCTAAAAACCTTTTTAAACTGGTTCTTAGGCTACTACTGTTCTACAACCCCTTCGCAGAATGTTCCATCTGACCTGTGGCTTTAGCCGTAATGTAAAATGAAAGAAATCACTCAGTGTTCTCTCAAACACCTTTTTATTAACACAGCAGCAAGTTCAGAGATCCACAATGAACAAAATCACAAGTAAGGGGTTAGTTTGGCTCAACCTACATAAAACTGAGGGAAAAGTAACAGCTATCTGAGAGGGTCTGTGGGTTAGTGCTCTTCAGCTCATTGCTGCAACAAAGAGAGACTTCTTAATTGAAAGAGTTCTTCAGCAGCAATAGAAGGGTTGCTGGCATCACTTTAAACCACTTTGTTAGAGGCAGGGATTTTGAAGAGGAGAAGGGAAAACATTTGATTGCAGTGGTGAGGTGATAAGACAGAATCACAGAACATCAGGGATTGGAAAGGACCTCGAAAGGTTATCCAGTCCAATCCCACTGCCACAGGGTCTAGCTGGGAGCAGAACCACCTCTGCGAAGTCCTCATCCTGACCTTACTACTCATGGCAACTCCATGAAAGAAAAAACGACAATCCAAACCCTGTGAACAGTGCAGGGTTAGAGGTGCAAAGTGCAAGACACATTCCTTTGCCTTTATGTTTTGTCAGGCTGTTGTGTCTCTGCTTGTTGCTGGAAGACCCCAGACCTGTAAAATCCACAAGGGGCAAAGGAAAAGCCCTGCAGCTGTGAGCCCTGCTGCCAAGGCTGTTGGCATGGGGTCATCACAGAACATTAGGGATTGGAAGGGACCTTGAAAGATCATCTAGTCCAATCCCTCTGGCACAGCAGGATCACCTAGACCAAGTTGCACAGGAACATACCCAGGTGGGTTTTAAATGTCTCCAGAGAAAGATCCTCTGTCATGTCTGCTGAAGGACAGAGACAGAACATGGCCTCTGTGCACTGTGGAGGCTGATGCTGGAGCTGAGCTGGGTGCTGGACTGTGAGCTGAAGCAACTGGCATGAAGGCACCACATGTGTTCTCTGTGAAAGAGAAACAGTAATTACTCTCCAGCAGAGGGGTTGGGTAGGGCAGGTACCTGGGACCAGTAATTTTCTCTGACTCTTGCAGCAAAATTCACCTGAGCTCATTTGTTAGTCTTTGAATCCTTAAATCTATAACACTAATTAATTAAAAGAATCTCTAATTACCCCAAAACAGTGCTCTATATTTAAGGCTAAGGTGTGGTGAAATCTAGAGAATACGTGAGTGAGGCTGGAGGATGTTCACGGCCAGAGATGCCAGGAAATCTGCGTTTTCAGAGATCAAGGTGCATGTAGGTGCGAAGGAGGTCAGATGGTTCATTGTGTCAGGGAGATCTAGGGCAGCTCCTAAGCTGTGTGAAGCCACTGTCCCATACAAAGGCATCAACCCTTGTGTATCATAACAAAGCCACAACCACCAAACCTCTCAGCAAGGGCTCCTATAATGGAGACCCAAAGATAAGCAACCTTTAGGATCTAAACCCAAGCTAAGCCAAAAGTGCTTTGGACTAGGATTTGGTTCTTCACCACCTTGAAAGTGAAACCCCAGTCGGGATAGTACTGAAAATATCAATGCAGATGGGTTCTGGCTCTGCCCTTGTAAGAGGAAACAGCCTTTTCCCAGTTGAGGTTTTAGGTTAAAAATGTCTAGATTTTAACTAGGCTGCAAGCAGTTAATGTGGTTCTGGCACAGGTGTAACATGGACAGAGGCATCGCTTAGGGCTCCCCTCTTGCCTTGCTTCAGAGGTTACTCTTTTGCAGACCTCAGACACAAGTTCCTAGAAACCCAGGCTGAAGCTCAGCTAGGACTGAGACTTTGAGGTCATCCAATGAACCTGATGGGGATCAGCTGGGGTTCGGGCTGGTCGACTTCACCTGTGCAGCAGGCAGGAGCCTGCAGCTCTTTTTGCTCCTGAGCATGGCTGGGCTGAGCTTTCTGGGGATTCTCCAGCACCTTGGCTTCCGCAAAGGTAAGCAAGGCTTCTCTTGTGCTCTGGGAGTCTGTTAAGAGGGTACAGTGGGTGCAGCCAGGGGACATCTGCATGTGTATGAGGTCGTTGTAAAGACGTTAAAGGCTGAGAAAAATTATGCATGCTTCTGAGTAAGCGGTGGGCTCTCCCCTTCAGAGCCTCAAGTACCGTTTTCTAGCTCCAACAGTTGGAAATCTTCGTATTGTCTGGCAAATAAACGCCTGTACTTAGTGGTTTTGTCTGGTGGAAGATAAAAAGTTGATAAGAGCCTGGTAAAACTGTTGTGAGGCGGCTCCTATTAGCTTCCCTGTGGAGAGTGTTTCCAGGGATTCGGTCCAGAAAAGCTGCTCAACTAGGGGGCAAAGTGAGAGCGATTAGTGATCTTTGTTAATGTTGAAGCAAAACTTTGCCTGGATTCTTCACGATCTGCGTGAGTGGTGTTGGAAAACAAAGTAAGTGCGGCCGAACCGAAGCCTTTTGTCTCCTGCGTGTGTGCTGGCAAGGTGCGGCAGAGCAAATTGCATCAGAAAGGCAAAGGCGAGGATGAGGTGTTGGGTGCTAAGGCTAGAGGAAAGTCTTCCACCAGTTAGGGGGTTCCTTGCCATTCATTTTTCGTGCGTAGCTTAAGACGTGAGAGGGGAAAAGATACCCGCAAAGAGAGCAGGCTCAGCTGTTTGGATGCTCCAAACCCGACCTGCCTGGGGTGCTCGGGAAAACGCTCCTGGTGTCCCCTGCTGCTCTCCTGAAAGCCTCGAGGCTTTCCCCTGGGAGCACTTTGCCTTCGGAGCTGTGCGATGGTGCCCTGGGCTCCACCGGGTGGGTCGTGCTTGCACATCCACGCCGGGGCACCCATGGGTGCTGCTGAGTCACAGCGGTGGGGGCCGGCTCTCCCAGCACCTGGCTCCTGGTGGAGGCCTTGCAGCCAGCGCTGAGCAGGCCCCGGCCTGCTGGGCTTGGGAGATCCAAGGAGATGGCGGCGGGGCCAGGGGGCGATATGGCCGCAGGCCATCGTCTTACATAAAGGCCGTGCATTTGCATAATGTGTTTTACAAGATTAAAACTGAGGAAGCGGGTCTTTTTTTCTTTTTGCTTAAAAGGGAGGAAACGGGCGAGAGACGTGTGTCAGAAAGCAGTGATGGTGCCAGCAGCTGGGTTTGGAACCATTTCAAGGGTGGCTGTCTAGTTTGGCGCTCGAACCCGGCGTGCCTGGGGAGCACAGCCACGCACAGGTGGGACCACCAGTAGAAAGCAGCGTTGGAGCAGGACAGGGAAACTCATCCCTTTCCAAGGAGCTGTTGCTCCAGATGTGTTGGGTGCTGCACGTAGGAGAAAATCCTCCTTCCGCAGCAGGGTTGTGGTGAGGAGACGATGGCCAAAGCTTGCCGTGTCGCAAAACCGAGGCGTTCTTACTTTGCTTAATTACAGCGGTGGCTTGGACATTAATGTAGAGGTCATTGAGTGGCCTATGATCACCTCAGTCCAAGGGAGACATCGAGGTGCTGGAGCGAGTGCAGAATTGGCCAACGAAGCTGGTGAAGGGCCTGGAGAATAAATCTGATGAGGAGAGATGGAGCGAGTTGGAGCTGTTTAGTTTGAGGAAGAGGAGGCTCAGGGGAGACCTCATCGTTCTCTACAACTAGCTGAAAGGACATTGTAGAGATGTTGGTGCTGGTCTCTTCTCTGAGGTCATTAGTGACAGAACCAGAGGGAAGGGCTTCAAGCTTCAACAGGGTGAATTTAGATTGGACATCAGGAACAAGTTCTTCATGGAAAGAGTGGTCAGGCACTGGACTGGGCTGCCCAGGGTGGTAGTTGAGTCCCCATCCCTGAATGAGTTTAAAAGATGTTTAGATGTAGTGTTGGGGGATCTGGTTTAGGGGTGAACTTGTAGAGCGGAGTTGATGGTTGGACTCGATGATCCCAAGGGTCTTTTCCAACCTGAATGGTTCTATAATCTCCAGAAATGCACTTTACTTGCAGCCCTGGCCAGCACTGACCTGCTGGGAGGGAGTGGATTCTGCGCAAAGGCCAGCACACGGGTCAGTCTGCTGATGAATGGTTGCTCAGCTGTATGTGCCTCCTGTGTTGGGCTTACTGCTTCCCAGAAGGGCTAATCCTACACAAGTTCTTCAGTGGAAAAATATGTGGAAGTGAGAGGGGAAATAGTCCAAATGATTGCAGAGCTTGGATGTTTTCCCTGTTACGATGCTTTAGGAAATGCTGGTTGGTGCCTGTGGAAGTCTGATCCCAGAGTGTGGCTACAGCCATGGATGTCATTAGCCACAGCTGCTGCATCAAGAGAACCCAAAGAGCAGACATTTGTCACTTTGGGGGGTGCAGAAGGTGCAAAATGTCCCTGCTGCCTGGGTGTCAACGTGGCCTTGGCTATTCGTTCATCTGCTCTCTTCCTCATTGGGAATGGGGTGGCCAGTCTGGGCAGCAGACCTGGCTGGAAGTTATTTTCAGCAGTTGCTTAAGGAACTGCCTACAATTTTAATAGCTCCTTTAACTGAAGTAACCAAACTGCTTCAAGCACAGCCCTGTGCTTGTAGGTGATGAAGAGACTTGAATGAAAGGCAGTATTGGATTTCCTGGGAGGCTTTGTTTCAGCAGGATTTGGTTTACTAATTCCTCACTCAACCACTCCCTGCAGGTTTTGGTCTTCAGCTTTTCACCAGGACAGTTTTCCTCCTGTTCTTCCCTTCTTCCTTGGGGTTTGTATCCCTGCTGTTCCAAGCATGTGTCTGCACAGACCCAGGATGGGCTGTGTGACTGCACTGCTGTTACAGGGGTGACACAAGGGAAGCTGACTCTTGTCACGCTTTCCATGCGTGGTTCCCTGAACCCTAAATATAGTCTGGATACCCAATGTGTGTTTAGGCTTACTTCCTTCCACACTGAAAGGTAGAAATGGTTATTAAATGATGCACTGGAGCTGGGGATGTGGAATATCCTCTGTTGGGATTTTAATGAGCCACGTTACAATAGCGAGTCAAGCAAACCAGTCTGTGCTGCTGCTGGGAGTAAGTGCTGATTTCTGGAGCAGGTAATTTGATGTCTGGATGCTGAAAAGTCTGTTTAGTTGATTCTCATGTCCTGTACTTATTTCTGAGGCTTGGAAGATCATATGCAGGCAACCGTGGGACTGCATCATACTTTGTAGGCTACAAACAAAAGCTCTGGTTCCCAGCTTATCCCCAAGAATATTGGAAGGAAAAGAAGGCTCTTGTGTCTGAGGAAGAAACCTGAAAATTTATGAAGCCTGAACTGGAAAACAGATGGGAAAAACAAAACTTCTTTCCCTTGTATTTGATCACCACAAAAGGAGAGTGTTCTCTCTGGCAAGTGAGCTGACCTTTCCACTGCAAGGATAGGTGTTGAAGAATGTACACCATTCTCAAAAATAGGTACCTAAAAACCCCCTGAGGCCCAGACTCTTTCTTGCATCAGATTTAAAATCCAAAGCTACCAGGCAGGTAAGAAATTTCATCCCTGGGGAGGCAAGAAGCTGAGGGTAAAATGCACGACTGCTCTTCCGAGCTGTGCTGACTGCAGCCTGGCCACTGCGGGGCAGTTGCAGGACTTGCCAAGGGGAGAGTTGCACGGCATTTTCCAGAGCAAGGAACATGTGAGCATTTATGATGAGTCACTGCCAGGCTAAAGCCCTGCCTAGCGATGCTGCTGGGCTGAACCGTTCTCTAAGCCTCTCTAGTACAGAGGTTATTCTTCCTGTTTCTTCTCTTGGCAGCAGTAACTTGCACGGTGCTGTTGCTGGCTGCTGCTGTTAATGCAGCCTTCTTGGGGATGCAAAACTCCTGCTGTATCTGGGGTGAAGATGTGCAGTCAGATTAATCCTGCTCTGTAGTTTGCTGCTCTGAGTCACGTCAAAATACGATAGCCCTGTGTGCAAGGGTTACAAACTGGGGACGATGCGATGCAGAGCCCCTTTTCATCGTGTTCCAGTGCCGGGACACATCACCTTGTTACACAAGAGGGTCACTCAGCTCAGCACACTTCCAGGTTTTCCATGCAGTCATGAGTTTCTGATCCGTGCTTCAACTTCTGCCTCATCAATGCAGCCTTTATCCAAGCCTTAGCAGTCTTGCAGATCTGCCAAAGCATAGCTTCTCATCCTCTGAGAGGCGAGCAGGATAAAACACTGCTTTCTTGGGATGTTTTGTTTTAAGGGGTAGAAGGCACCAGCCGTGCCTCGTTCTTCTTCTCCCAGAAATGGCAGAACTGGGGCACTGTGCTCTCTGAACCACACTGTTTCACGCTCCATCCTTGGCTGAATTTCATCCCCTGCTTTTGTTTGGAAAGAGTGGCCATATGTGCAGCACGCAGGTGTCCCGCCTCCTCTCCTCGAAGCACCAGTGGAGTTTCTCATGTGCCACACGACAGGGAGCCCATTAGTGACGGCCCTGTGCGAGGTCTGCGGCCAAGGGCTGGGGGCTGCCTGGCACAGATTGCTCTGCATATCATTATTTCCATACACCCCCATCAAGACAGCCGCTGCTTCCGCATGGCCTCCTCTTCCAGCCCTCGGCGCTGTGAGTGGTCGGGTGGCCACAGGGCGACTCTCCTCTGGCAACTCTCTGTGGAGCGACAGAGCTAGGGAGAAGTTTCCTCAGGTATCAGCTGTAATTTTCCTTCCAGTCTGAGAAACTTTTTCACTGGAGAGACCCAGACTTTTCTTACAGCTTCTCAAAGTGTGTCACTCACTGATGGAGTGCCTGTACCTGGGTGCTGGCAGTGGTGAGGGCAGCGGTGGGCAGCGGACTTGATGGACAGTGATGAGGGGCTGCACTATGCTAGTTCCCCAGCAGGCACAGCTGAGCCTGTCACCAGTCCTGGGCATCCCTGTGAAAACACATGTGAAAGGGGCAATATTCTGCCAAGACTGAGGGAGAGAAAGGGGAGAAGCAGCCTGGGCGTCCCCAGATGATGCTCAGGGTGCTAGAGTCGATATCCCTTGTGGGTCACAGAGGAATTGGGCTGGAGCCACAGGATAGGAGCTGAAGAGAGGTTTCCCCATTCAGGGCAGGAGGCAGAGGAGCTGGGAATGGAGTGAGATTGAGCCCGAGAAGAAGAGGAGAGTGAGGTTTTTCAGATTTGCTCAAGCCTATTTGCACTGGCAATGCAAGTGGTTTTCCCCAAATCAAAACTGCTTTGCTTGTGGCTGTAACTGGTAAGGGATTTCCCTGTTAGGTTGTTTTTTTTCTTGACCTGTAAGCTTTTAACTTCTATTTTCTTACCTGTTGAGGAGGGCGGCAGTGAGAGTGGATGGCTGGATGCACTCCAAGTTCAGGAGTGGACAACAGGAAAAAATTCTTCATGGAAAGAGTGGTCAGGCACTGGAATGGGCTGCCCAGGGTGGTGGTTGAGTCCTCACCCCTGGATGAGTTTAAAAGATGCTTAGATGTAGTGTTGGGGGATCTGGTTTAGGGGTGAACTTGTAGAGTAGGATTGGTGGTTGGACTTGATGATTCCAAAGATCCTTTCCAACCTGAATGATTCTATGATTCAACCCATCACACTTGCACTATATTGTTTTCACTTATGCTAGATCCTTCATTCATTTTATCACAAACTTTCCTGCTTTCTCTTTTGTGAACCTGCTCTGCACAGATCTCATTCCACAGGTATCCATCAGACAGATTCCTTACTCAGGGTGGGAAGTATCTCAATCGAAACGGTCCAAGTTCCAGGTTCTGGATTCACAGAATCACAGAACGTTAGGGATTGGAAGGGACCTCGAAAGATGATCTCGTCCAAGGATCACCTAGACCAAGTCGCACAGAAACACATCCAGGCAGGTTTTAAATGTCTCCAGAGAAGGAGACTCCACAACCCCTCTAGGCAGCCAGTTCCAGTGCTCTGTTCCCTGAGCTACAAGGATTACAATGAGCCTTTGTAATCTCCTACAGTTTAACTACAGCTTTCTCTAAAAATTGTGAGTGAAGTACTTAGAAACGTCATCGATAACTAAACTTCTGTGCTTAAACACATTCATGTTGATCAGGCAGGTCTCTGTGTGTGCTGATGACAGCTCAGTATGCAACTGCAGAACACTTCTGTGTGCGGCCAATGCTCGCTGCACTCCAGCTCTGCATGCACAGGGCTGAATACTTGGATTCATTCTTAAGATGTGCACAAAACTCCTTCTCCTCCTCTCTGTTTTACTGTAACTGACAAAGCTGCCTGACCGAAGCAGTTCTGAGCAGCATTTCAGAAATCCAATGCTTAAGATTTCACTGTAGAGTTTTGGCTTCAAAGTGATTTTTGTTATGTCCCCAGAGCCTGGTTAAATCCTTAGTTATAATGACTGCACGCTGAAGGGTGCTGTTACATAGAAATGCTGTCCCATAATGGCTTCGTTGCTGTGGAAAATCCGATGTTATTTGGTCATTCGCTACTGAGTTCCCTAAGCCATCAAGACATTTGCCTCAAGGCTACAAACACAAAGCTACAGGCAAAACCCTCTGGACATAATGAGTGGGCATTTATGCAGAACTAAAAACTGGAACAGCTGAGCAGTAGATCTATGAATAGCAAGCATGCCTCCAAGCACAAAAGACATCATTCTGGAATAAAGGGGGCTATAATGGTTCTGACGTCTTGGATGTCAAGATCATGCGACTTGTTGTTGTAACTTTCTTATTTTTTAAGTTTGTTTGTTTGAACCACGTTCCTTAAGTAAGGTTTGAGTAATTAAAGGGAGAGAAGGAAACCCTATAGCTTTGGTAAGAATGAAAATTGGGCAGCTGACAGATTTGGCAAGAGCCATCATTTTGATCGTGTTTGCAAGGAAACAAGATTATTGCTCCTGTGCTCTTAGTATCCCCAGTTCCACCCTTCAGGATTTCTTCGGGGTTTCTCTTGTATCAGCAGCTCTGAAAGTCTTGAATCTAATGTTAGCTGAGAAATGTCTTCTGATGGAAATGCAAACATTGGACTAACTATAAACTACAGGGTTAAGGAGTCGGGCGATACAAAGGAGGGTAATAAAATTCAGAATTATTTGGATCAATGGGGAGCTGGAGGAGCTTGATGTTGAGAAATGTGCTGCAGAGGTCACGAGCCTTTGGAAATCATCTATGGGTACTTCTAGGTAAATGGCAAGAACAAGATGGAAAGGGATGTATGGCTTTTACACCAGAAGCATAATGAAAATGCAAACAGAGTAGAAATTAGAGCCAGACTTAGCATCAAGGAATATCCTAGAGGAAAAACAATAATGGAAAGATAATGTAAGACTACCTAAGAATGATAAATTCATGTTCTGTGCATCTGCATCCAAACCTATCTGATCAGCTTTGGAGATACTATTGATTTCCAAGACGGTGCGGGGTTTTTTCTTTGCTTGTTTGTTGTTTATTTTCCAGCCCTTGTGCCAATGTGCTGTGGGACCAGGGGAGGGGCTGAGCAACCCTTTGTGACTGGGAAAATGTGCAAGTTCAAGCACGTTTTGCAATCCTTGCAAAGTAGTTTGGGCCTTGCAAAACCATCAGTTGTAGAGATGAGCAAAGCATTAGTACTGTGAAGTTCCTACGGGGAAACGTGGCAAAGGGATTATGCACTAATCTCTGACCTAAGATGAGATGAATGTCTATGCTACAGACTGTAACACTGCAGAGATATCCGAGCTGGTTGTGACTAGCTTATTTGGCAGAACAACCTAGATCTGCACTTTGGGGTACGGGAAGCACATTCCCCTTCGACCAGAAGAGTTAACCCTTGTGGAGATCAATGCTAGAGGCTCCTGAAAGGATCTTGGCACAAAACTGGAGCCTACAATGCAGCTGTGTGCTGCATTTCCTCATGTTCTGATGTCTAGTATGGCCACAAGCAACTTATATCTCCTCTTGGCATGTTCCTTTCTTATCGCGGAGAACAAGGTATCATGCTTGTTTTGCATGCTCAGCTCAAAGAGAGGTAGATTCTGAACTGCAAGATGCTCAGATATAGAAGGATGTTACTCAGGTTGCTTAGAAAGGCAAAGGGATTAATTTAATCATCCCTCCATCTTCTTCCTCACAGCTATTAATGACAGCTTTTTCCTGCCTGGGAACAGACCCCTAATGACAGCTCTGCCCTGCTGGTGAGCAATGGCTCTGGAGCAGCTCTTGAGACTGATAGATGGAGCAGTGTGGAAGAACAGGGATGGAAATGTTCCCTATATATAAAATGTGACGTTAAACCCAAGTTAAATGTTGGTGTGGTCAGTGAAACTAGCTGCAGGTGTGTGAAGGTAAAACTGTTGGGAACATCTCCCTGGTGCATTCTCCCTGCCATCCCAACAACAGCAGTCTAGGCTTGGAGTAGATTTTGTTTTGCTGAGTGACAGCTGTATTTTAGGGAAATATTTTCCTTTTTCCTGCCCTGGCAATCTGCTTTTTCGGTTGCACGTTTTAGTAGTGTCTCTCTCTCTCTGTGACTGAGTGTTTGGCAGAGAAGAGGTGATTTGGCAAAGAGGAATCTTGGCTGACGGGAGACTGCAAACTACTTTGGTTATTTGGATGTTCAGTGTTTCATTGGTTTGACTGGAGATGTGTGGTTTTTGGCTGTCAAACATATATCGAGATATGAAGTGAAATCAGAGCATTAAAATACCTGTGTTTGTTGTGCACCAGGAGTGAATGCTAGAGCAGGAGATGTGTAGTGAGAGCAAAGCTAGAAAGACTGCGACTTGTGCCTGATGGAGGTGCTGCTTCTCCCACCATCAATCTCCTAGCACGAACAAGGGATATGGAATGGCTGGTAGTCATCTCCTGTTGTGGGTGCATGTCATCCATCACTAGAGGCCCCTCAAAAGCAACCCAAGAAAATGCATGAGTGAGAGTAAATTCCCTGACAGCGGTCAGGTCTCTGATCTCAAACCTACACCAGGTTTCTTCTTGAATTCCTGAAACCTGACTCTGTTTTAACACCTTCAAGGTAGTCACAATGGGCTGCTTAGGGTGGTGGTTGAGTCCCCATCCCTGGATGAGTTTAAAAGATCCTTAGATGTAGTGTTGGGGTATCTGGCTTAGGAGTGAACTTGTAGAGTAGAGCTGATGGTTGGACTCAGTGATCCCAAGAGTCTTTTCCAAACTCAATGATTCTGCGATTCTGTTACGTGCCCCTAGAAGCTGCTCTCTCCATTGCTTGGAAGAGTAAGAGTTACTTCTTTCTCCAGTAATGAAACTCTTCCAAGTAGCCTAAGAATTCTCCTGTTCACAAAACATCTCCCTTATCAACTCCCATGTACAAACTGCACGATAAAGATGTAGCCTGAACAGCACTGCGAGCTTGTTGGCTTCGTGATTTGTGGTCGGATCATTGCACTTCGGCATTTACCGATGAAAGGAAATTACTAACAAGACACCGGTATTTACATTAATTGTGGTTTTGGGGAGATAGTCCAAAGAAAATTGTGTTAAAGCCAGTTATTATGTGTCTCCCTAACAATTAGAATGAAACCCAAAGTTTATAAAACAAAAGTTGATCTCAAACAGGTTTTAGCTGCTACTCGGTATTTTCCCTTTCTAGAGATTTTCTGGAAAAAAGGGGGGTTTCCCTTTAGCTTTTTTCCTTCCTCTTTTTTTTTTTTCATCCATCTTCTGAAACCAGTGTAAATAACATGGCTTGAAAGGTAGAACGAGTTCTACTGCAAGAGAAACTCCTTGTTTACACTGAGCAGGATCTCAGCTTCCAAGGGGACCCAGAGGAATGGGTCAGTTTTCATGTGACACTGAATGGCAGCGTTTCCTCAGTTAAAGCCAAATTTCATTGGTCTCCACAGATTCACAGAACATTAGGGATCTTGACAGATCCTCTAGTCCAATCCCCCTGCCAGAGCAGGAGGATCTAGACCAAGTCATAGAATCATAGAATCATTAAGGATTGGAAGGGACCCAGAAAGATCATCTAGTCCAATCCCCCTGCCAGAGCAGGACCACCTAGACCAAGGAGGATTTGCTCCGTGATCTTACCAGGCACAGAGGTGAGACTGACCTCTGTGCCTGGAACAAGTCGCACAGGAACATATCCAGGTGGTTTTAAACATCTCCAGAGAAGCAGACTCCACAACACTCCTGCAGTCTTGTGCAGCTCTGTAAATTAAATGAAGGTTTGTCTCCAAAATCTTTCAAAGCGCAAGGTACTTTAATGTGCATTCCACTACTGAGAACCTTGAGTGTCCTCAGACTGTACTTCTACTTTAGTTTGAAATATTTCTGGACACTAGCTCAATGCTTTTTATGTTAGATGTGTGATGAAAAGTAATTTAAGGTTTCTTAGGATGAGTCACTAGCCAGCATAATAGATCCAAGAAACAAACACAGATGTGATATTTGAATTCTCCTTTGGCATAAACCACTGCCGGGGCTCTTCATGCTGTAAACCACAAACTATGCCCAATGGAGACCAGTAAAGCTGCTCTTTTTTTAACTTCAGCTTTAGCCTCTGCCTTCACAGGTGAGCAGGGATTCATAGAACATACTGGGTTGGAAGGAGCCATCAAAGGTCATCTAGTCCAATTGCCCTACAATAAACAGGAACGTCTCTAATTAGAACAGGTTGCCCAGAGCCCCATCCAGCCTGATGACTTGGAATGTCTCCAGGAATGGCACCTCCACCACCTCTTTAGGCAACTTATTCCAGGGATACTCCACCCTCAGATTAAAGAATTTTTTCCTAATCCCCAGCCTAAATCTACCCTTTTCCAGCTTAAAACAATGACCCCTTGTCCTATCATTTCCTGCCTTTGTGAGCAGTTCTTCCCCAACCTTCTCGAGGCCCCTTTCAGCTATTGGAAGGTCATTATAAGGTCCCCCTGGAGCCCTCTCCTCTTCAGACTGAATGACACCAACTCTCTCAGCCTGTCTTCGTAAGAGAGAACATACATACACCTTGTGCTTTCATTAGATGTCGATGCTGTTTGTACATCCCCACCAGTGCTGGGAGTTGTTCCGTTAAACTCTAGATGTCCAACCTGAGCTTCTTGGTGAGGCTCCGGAATTTCTGGAGCAGGAATACAGAATGTCTGCAGCGTGATTCATCAGGCTGGCTGTCATTGTCGGCTTAGTGACATGCCTAAAGAGAGGCAAAATGAACTCTTCCCAAAAATTCTGTAAGAAGGGGAATTTTGGATGCTATGAGGAGGCAGACTGGGCTCCCTTTCCTTGGATGACCCGTTACCAGACTTCACCCTTACATCACTCCACAAACCCTCAGCAGAGCCAGGCACAGGGACGTGTGCTCTGGCACATGCCTGCATGGGGCGGGCACGCAGACCTGTTCGCGCTGACCTGGCTGTGAGGTTACTCTGCTCATCCCTTGGCTCGCAAGCGTCAAAGTGGACAGTGCTGCTTGATAGGTGTCTGGCCACCAAAGGGTGCAGACTAAAAGTGCAACTGGTTTTAATTTTGAAGGTATAATTTAGGTCTTTATGTTTATAGGATAATTGTTTCTTTTTTAATATAATTTAAACTTCGCAATACAAGGAACAGGCCTGAACCTGCGGATGGAGCTCTGGAAACTGTCTAAGAAGATTAAGGTCTCTTAATTGATTTCGCATAAACAGGTGTGACTGAATTCACCAGAAGAAGGTTCAGACTAAATGTATTCTGCTAATTATGCAAAAAATTGCCAAAGTGCATGCCCAGTTGAGCAATTGCCTTCCCCCTGTGCAAGCGCGATCATTCCTCGGCTCTCTGTCAAATGGGAAAATTGACGTTTCCTAAGCAAATGAACCAACCTGTCCCATGTTGTGTTTGTATTTGGAAATGTTTATGCATGCAGATACGTTGGCAGCAGTGGATTTGGCAACAGGACATGGGAATGCCCCTCGCGTGCTGTGCTGTGAGCGGCAGTGTGGGAGGACAGGTGTCAAAGCAGGGCTGTGTCACTTTTGAGCTTGAGGAATCTGCGTGGATGACAATTCTTGGTTTGGAGAACTGAATCACAGAATGTTAGGGATTGGAAGGGACCTCGAAAGATCATCTAGCCCAATCGCCCTGCCAGAGCAGGATCACCTAGACCAATTTGCACAGGAACATATCCAGGCAGGTTTTAAACGTCTCCAGAGAAGGAGACGCCGCAACCCCCTGGGCAGCCTGAGTAACTGTTTAAAATGCTCGCTCCTTGCTGTCACTGTGTGTCTATGAGACCTCTTAAGTCATTTTTTTCTCATTTAAATGTAATGCTAGGATTTGGAGACGCATAGCATGGACAGTGCAGCAGCACAAAGGACATTCCTTGTCTTGGCTTTCAGAACAGTCGGTCAATGGAGTAGACAACTCCTCGCACAGCAGTAAAACCTGCTCACTCACTGTGCTTACTCTGCACTCTGCCATCTGGCTTCCTAGTCTTCCATCTCCAGTCAACTAGAAAGAGTGGACAGTGTTGGCCATGGTTGCAGAAAGGACAAAGTTTGTGCTTTTGAGATGTCACAGAATCACAGAACATTAGGGATTGGAAGGGACCTCGAAAGATCATCTAGTCCAATCCCACCGGCACAGCAGGATCACCTAGACCAAGTCGCACAGGAACATATCCAGGTGGGTTTTAAACATCTCCAGGGAAGGAGACGCCACTACCCCCCTGTGCAGCCCCTTGCAGTGCTCTGTGTCCATCTCAAAGACCACCTAGGTGTGAGTGAGAATTGCGTGACAAGATACAAGTATCACAGCAGAGCATCATGAAGGCTCTGCAATTACTGAGCAGTGCTCCTAACAAAGCCATTTGCTGATGAAATAGTGTCTCCAAATTGAAGGATGACTAGTGTTCAAGGTGTTCAGAAGGAAATTTGCACACAGATGATGATCTAAAATTAGCTTAGTTGCTCAAATCACTGTTTTGCAACAGCAAAGATACTGTTTGTAGCACCGAGAATTAATCTAGAAAATCATACCCCACTTCTATTACTTTTTGTTTTAAGTTTGAAACCCAGACTTAAATCAACAAGCAGTCAACGATGACTTAGTAGCTCTCCGATCATGTGTTTTACTTAAGTTAAAGCGAGCGACTACCAGGTAATAAGGAACAAATGTTAATAGTTCTATATTTAAAACAAACAAACTCCCTTAATTACATCTCTACAACACACTTGGAAGCCGTCTGCTAAGTGCAGATGCTCAGCTCTATGTTTATTACTGAGGATGTTCACTATCTAGTCTGGCTTTCAGCTCACTTTTCTGAGACAAGGCTCTCTGCAGTATAATTCTTATTCTTAGGGACCCCAGCAAGAAAAATCGTGTCTGCATTTTGAAAAGAGACACAGTGGCTGCACCTACACCTGCTGAGCATGAAGTTATGCTGTTGCCAAAAGGAAAAGTTAAACTTTATAAATGGAGTAAAGCAAGCGGAATAGATCCAAGGTAAAGCATTAGTAGGTGGGAGGGTTGGGCTAGATGATATTTCAGGGTCCCTTCCAATCTAACGTTCTGTGATTATATCCAGATCTAGGCACAGCGCTTTAGGAAAGATGTGGACCAGACAAAGAGAGTCTGGGGACACTATATAAGAAACTGGGGAAAAGGAATTTACAAAACAGGGTTGAACTTGGGTTTCTTTGCTTGCAGACCAAGCCGAGTCTGCAACATTACAAGCTCGGTTTAACATTACAAGCCCTCAAAAAGAAAGAAGAGAGTTTGTTCTTTGTATTAGTCTTTTGAACATGAAGCTAGACATAAAAAAACCCCAAAGCCACCACATTTTTAGTAGTAAGAGGACGTTGGACTAGATGATCTTTCGAAGTCCCTTCCAATCCCTAATGTTTTTTGATTCTGTGTTTGTTAACAGACTGTGAATTTCATCTTAGCAAAAGGATTAGACAAACATCAGTCTGGAAGGAGAAGAGGGAATTGCTGGAAGATTGTTTGAGATTCCTTCCAGCTGTGTTCTGATTTTATGATTATGTATTTTTTTAATAACTGCTGCAAGCACTCTTGCAGCATCAGTTAGAATCATAGAATCATTAGGGAGTGGAAGGGACCTCGAAAGATCATCTAGTCCAATCTCCCTGCCACAGCAGGATCACCTAATTTTAAAAGGTAGTAACTTCAGCTACTCCTAATTTCAAGCAATCCTGACAGCTTGATTTTTTTTTTCCTGCAGTAGATCCGGAGCTTTTCTTTCACTGAAGTGTCTTCCTTTGAATGAAACACAGTCGAGAAATTCTTTGGCAGTTACCTGTCAACTTCTCCAGAAAACCACCCATTGGTGAGGAAACCCCATTTAACAAAACAGACAGTTTTGAAGGAGAACAAATAAATCTTGTCTTACGCTGGTACAGGAAAGAATCACGCTGCCTGCCTCTCATTCACTCTCACTCAAACTTGACTTTATTTTGCAAACAGAAAACCTGTTCCTAGGAGTCTGTGTTTCAAACATATCCTTCGGGCTGGCTTGTGCCTGTTCTTCACAGAAACTCCTCTCTTTTTCTCTTTGTTTCATTTCCAAAGGATATGAAGTCCCCAGTTCCTTTGCTTCTCTGAAAAGTCACGCTGTACGTTAATCACGACGGTCAGGCGTTGGCTACAAACCCGTTGCAATGGGGAAGATTTAAGCAGACGCCTTAAAATACTTAGATAAATGAGGCACTTCATATTTATTTGCTGCCTAGTGTGAAACTCATTCGATTTTATCAAAACAAGATTATTGAGCCTCCCACCTCCCCGAGTTTGTGCTGACAGTCAGCCTCTAAACTTAGAAGCAGCTCCATGGCAGTTTGAAGCAGGAACGCAGCTGTAGGAAGGCAGTTTGGACTGTTACACACCTTTTGTCAAAGCGAAGCGTGCTGCTGCACGGCAGCGTACGCAAACGGGATGCGTGCCTATTCGGCTGAGCGAAAACCAGTTGTAGGCAAAACAACTTGAGGGCATGGCTGGAAAGGGGGAAATGATAGATTGATTGATTGAAATAGCTTTCCAAGCGATTTATCTAATCCAAAGTTATTTTCCACATCCTCTCCGATTGACGACAAAACCCAACGCGAGACGCTGAGACCGCTCTGCTCCCCGAAGTGTGAGGTTCTACAGGAATTACTGGTACTTTTCAGTGGCTGGAAGCACACGGCTGTTGGCCCCCTGCCTCATAGTACAGCCCAGGCTGGTACAAGCAGTTCTGCAAAACATGTAATTTCACTGCGCTCGTTTCAGCGATCAGGAAACATACACTTTTGAACTGATCTCGAGCGCGCAGTTACGTGCGTCTTGATGGAAACGCTTTTTTTTCTTAATTAGTTTCATTCCCACAATGACGCGAGCTAGACCGTCCTATTAGTAAGCAAAAACACCGCATTCCTTCGTCAGGCTGCTTAGCTTTCAAAATCCGATTCTTTTCTATTAAGAAACTGGATCAGAACTGAATGCTTTTAAGAGAAAGCAGAAAAGCTCCTCAACTTTGGAGAAATTAGATTTATCACTAAGCTCTGTTTTCATGTCGGTTACAATTTGATTGATAACCATATGCAAGTGTTTCTGTTTAAAACAAAACAGAAAGATATCCGAATCCTAAGTCTGTTGCTTGCTATTTAGGAGAAGGAACTTCTTCACAGTGAGGGTGGCAGAGCACTGGAAGGGGCTGCCCATGGGGATTGTGATGTCTCCTCTGAGGGCGTTTAAAACCTGCCTGGCCATGTTCC
>JAOXOE010000848.1:9112816-9124756 GCA_028565055.1 Phoeniculus purpureus | reverse complement strand
GACTTGGTCTAGGTGATCCTGCTGTGGCAGGGGGATTGGACTGGATGATCTTTCGAGGTCCCTTTCAATCCCTAATGTTCTCTGATTCTGTGATTCTCTTCTTGCCAGTATGTTCTTTGTTTGACATGACAAGATAGGAACTGCTAACTCTCTAACCTGAGCTGCACTGGAAAGTTTGCTGTCATAGAAAATGGTGATTTAGCAAATTAAACTCTTACTGTGAATTATCAAATTTATTTGTGACAAGGATGTGGCATCTTTGTTAGAATCATTCTCCTTAGAACTACTGAAATGTTTGCTAAGAATATAACTCTCAAAGAAATGCTGCCCTGTCCTTAGGAATTAGAAAATGTTAGGTTCTGAGAGTGTTGGTTTCAGTCTTAAGATCTTGCAGGACCTGGCAACTGTTCTGGCAAGGGGATTGGACTAGATGATCTTCCGAGGTCCCTTCCAACCTCTAATGTCCTGTGATTCTGTGAACAGGAAAAAACCTACAGTTGCTACTAATATATGGCCCAGTGTTGTCTGTAACATGAAGGCAGCTCCACAAAGAGTTGTCTCCCCCGGAACAAGAGAAAGCCACATTTATATATAAATATCTTATGTAAACCATTTACATTTTCATTTTGACTTGTTACAGGCACAGAAAATTGTTTCAGGTAACGAAGCAGCAGAGAAGAGTCCAGACTCGAAACCAAAGGTATTTCTGATTCTGAAAACTATTACCTACAAGGACTTCTAGTCCTGATTTCTGTGCTTGCTAACATTAAAACCACTTTGCATTTGGACACACGTATCTATGTAGAGAGGTCTCTCTTCTCATAGTTCATTTACCTGGAACTAGTTCTTAGAATTGCTGCAAAGTGTTTCTTTGCATGAAGTTCAACAAGGGCAGGTGCAAGGTTCTGCACCTGGGTCAAGGCAATCCCACATATGAATACAGATTGGGAGGAGAAAGGATTGAGAACAGCCCTGAGGAGAAGGACTTCAGGGTGGTGGTGGACTAGAAGTTGAAAGGAGTCATCAGTGTATGCTTGTAGCTCAGAAAGCCAACTGTGTGTTGGGCTGCATCAAAAGAAGCAGTGACAGTCACCCGAGGGAGATGATTCCCTCCCTCTGCTCTGCACTGGTGAGACCCCATCCAGAATACTGGGTCCAGTTCTGAACTCCCCAACATAAGAAGGACATAGAGCTCCTGGAACGTGTCGAGAGGAGAGCAACTCAAATTATCAGAGGGCTGGAGCATCTCTCCTATGAGGACAGGCTGAGCAAGTTGGGGTTGTTCAGCCTGGAGAAGAGGAGGCTCCAATGTGATCTTAGAGCAGCTTTCCAATATCTGAAGGGAGCTACAAGACAGCTGGGTAGGGCTTTTGACATGGGTTTGTAGTGAGAAGACAAGGGGAAAGGGTTACAGACTTGAAGAGAGGAGATTCAGGTTGGACACGAGGAACAAATTCTTTCCTGTAAGGGTGCTGAGATTCTGGAACAGGTTGCCCAAGAGAATTGGGTCTGCCCCATCCCTGGAAGTGTTCAAGGCCAGGCTGGCTGGGGCCCTGAGTAACCTGATCTAGTGAATGTGTCCCTGCCTGTGCATGGGGTTTGGAACTAGGTGATCTTTAAGTTCCCTTCCAACCCTGAACATTCCGTGATTCTCCTCCAATGTAACACACCACTGTGTATTCCCTTGTCTTTGTGTGTCACTTGAGACAAGGCTGTGAGAGCTTTCCAAAACATCTTGTCACGTAAGGATAAGGATCGACCCTCCTGTTATTGCACAGTTTTAATGATTCATAACCCTCACGAAGTCAGCACCATTAGAGAGCAAATCTAAATGGTTTGTGCAATCTGAAAGCTTGCAGTCCAGGCAGTATAAAGAGCTGGTGTTTAGCTACAGCACTGTGTGTACTCAGAGAAAATTGTTTCGGGGGAAAAAAATGCAATAGAGAGAAAATACCAGCAGCACTTATGGAAAAAGAAGCTATTGGGCTGAGGCAATCTTGGGGCTATTAACCAAGAAAACTCACCATTAGAAAATATATCAAGAATACAGCATATAGCAAATAAAGAAACAATCAGGGCGTCACTGAACTGAGTGTTATTTTTTACCCTTCTTACAGGTCTTGCCATCTGCAAAAAAGGCTGTAACCCAAAGCAAGCAGGACTCTGCAAAGAAAATTGGTCTCCCAGACCACTGTAAGCTGTGTTTCACTGCACTTCACAAGGCAATCAGTGTTTTCACCAGCAGTCTGAGCAACAACCAGCCACCTGAAGTCTTCATATCTCACAGCAAACTGATCATTATGGTGGGACAAAAGTTAGTGGACTCTCTTTGCCAGGAAACTCAAGGAAAAGACAGTCGGAACGACATCCTCCACAGCAGCAGCCGGTTTTGCAGCCTCTTGAAGAATCTGGCTCTTGCCACCAAAAATGCTGCAATACAGTACCCAAATGCAGATGCCATGAGGGAACTTCAGGACAAAACAGAGGAGCTGTCTAAGTACACACAGCAGTTCAGAGCAATGATGGAATGAAGCCCACATCGCTGATTTACACATTCTCCATTGTTGTTGCTTCTTTGGCAGCCAAAGTGGGGCAAAAGCAGCTCAGTGACATCCGCAGTCACCTCCAGAAATTGCTGCCAGGTGGTTCCCTGGATGCCAGTGCACTGTGAGCAGGTGAAGATCCACAGAGCAGCAGATTAAAAAAAAGGATTTGTAGAATTCAGTCTGCACTTTTCTTCTCTGTTTTTCAGATCCTGCCTGGAAATTTTGTCATCTTAATGTCTAGGCAGGAAAGTTTGCTGTGTATTAGAGCACAATTCTTGTCTGGCTGATTTCTCATTTTTTAATTTCTGTATAGGTCAGATAACTATTTTTTTTTCTATTCTGTTATGTGAAGTGTTGCTTTAAATTTTGCTGCAGAATATGCTGTAACTTATTATATCCATGACCTCAGTTCCTGAGGACTTTATTCAAAATTTGTAATGACGCGAGGTTTTTTTTAAACAGCTTTAAAGCTAATTAATAATTGTGTTTTCAGACACAAATGTGATTCATGTATTTATGGGACAGAATTGGGCAGGTCCTACACGTAGCTGAGATGTTAATAGGAACTGCTTCAGCTGGTGTCTCAGCACAGAGGAAAACTGACTTGGAGGAGTCCTGGCTCTGAATAAATTTTTGGGTAGTGCATCTCGGATATGCTCTGTCACAGACTGAAAGTGCTCAGGGCTTAGTTCCATCTGAAACAGAATTTATTGCAGTCACTGAATGAGCAGAGACTTTGGACAAACACTCTGCATGCCCTGGAAAAGAAACATTACTCCTTGCTGGGCACCTAGAGCCCAGGTGTGGGTGAGACTTGACCACAGAATCTCTTTGGCTGGAAAGTCCAACCTTTGCCCCAGCACTGCCAGGTCGCCACTAAACCATGTCCTTAAGCACCAGGTCCACACATCTTCGATAAGTAAATCCAGGGATGGTGACTCCACCACTGCTCTGAGCAGCCTGTTCGGATGTCCAACAACCCTCTTGGTGATGGAATTCTCCCTAACATCCAGCCTAAACCTCCCCAAGCACAACCTGCAGCCGTCTCCTCTGTTCCTCTCCCCGCCAGGGCTAGGGGCTGTTGTGTCCCCCCCTCACTGGTGTCTCAGGCCCCAGCGTGCTAGGATGCAGCGATGAGGCCCCTGCGGCCGCTATGGCAGACTGGTACTTGTGGGTTTCCTAATTAACTTATTTTCGGTTTTTTTATCTGGAATCTCCAGCTGTGGCCTCTCCTGGACCTGTTCTACCGGTGTCTCCGTCCTGAACACGAGGCGGTCACCACGTTGCCCTCCCGTTATTTAACCCTGTGAAGGCTGCTGTTCAGTGCAGCGGCTGCCCTGCGCCGGCTTTGTGAGGTTTCTATTAAACTCTCGCTGCTGCTAACTCCGAGTCTCTGTGACCCTCCCGCAAGGCGCCTCAGCTGCCCGGGGCTGGGGCTCCTTCTCCTTGGCGCGGGGGAGGGGTCCCGGTCGCGCCCCTCAGGCCCCGCCCCCAGCGCGCCGGTTTCCACGGCGCCGGAGTGACGCACTCAGGGCGCGCCGGACGTGCAGTCGCGCCGGAAATTACGTCTCCAGGAAGGGATTGAACCGCCGGGAGCAGGAGCGGGTCTAGGGTTGGGGCTGCGATGGGTTGCGATGGCGGCACTATCCCGAAGCGGCACGAGCTGGTCAAGGGGCCCCGCAAAGTCGAGAAGGTGTGGGGGGCGCGAGGGGGGCTGCTGAAGCGGTTCTGCGAGTCTTGGCCCTTCGTGCGGGCCCGTGAGGAGAGAGGCCGGTGAGGCCTGTTCAGGCCGGTCTGTCTCGCTGGGAGAGCGGCTTGCAGCGCGTCACGGAGGCGCGCTACCGAGTTGCCTCAGGGGGAGAGTGTGTGTGGGTGCTGCAGCGAAGACCCTTTTGTCTTCTGAGGGATTTTTTGGGCATCAGTAATTCTGGGGTGTAACGTGGGGAGTTTAGGGACTTCCTTCACCTGGAGGGAGGGTGTCTGCTTCATGTTGCTTCAATGTAGATCATACAGTAGGGGAACCAGATTTGGGCGTTTCTGCATTCCACCTGGGTGAAGATCAGGAAAAGCTAACAGCAAGTAGCAAAAAGCGAGGGTGTCACACTTGCTGCTATAAAATAAGTAAAGTGTATCTACTCCTCACACCTGGCTGCCCAAGTAGCTGTGAACCTCAGCCTTTTGTGGCATAAAATTCATGAGTTTAGACTGGAAGTTCAGGTAACACACAACGAACCTCAGATCTTTTATCGTTATCCTGTTTTGTAACAGGAAGTGGAACTGGTAGTTGTTGCAAGCATGGCTGAGATGTAGAACTAGAGAGAAGAGGGTAATGAGAACATATGAAAAGCAAAAACAACTAAAGGAGGAACAGATGCAAGTGACCAAAAATAAGAGGTTGAGTTAGGAAGACAGATCCCTAGTCCCGTCATAGAGAAATTAGGTAGCCCTTTAAAACAGTATGAATTTTACTTAAAAAGTTTTACTAAAGTTATTTTGCAAGTTAGCTTTGAGTGCAGACAGTTTGTTAAGGCTCCTGGGGATATGATTAGTACTTCACATATTACTTAGAATCAGAGAATGGTTTAGGTTATAAGAGACTAAATTGCAAATATAAAAAGGAGTTTAAAAATGATAATTTTCTTCCTTCAGGTTGACAAAGCTGCTGAATTGGTGGCAAAATGGAACTACTGCACTCTGAGTCAAGAGAAGTTATGTCGACCAATTGTAGCCTGTGAGCTGGGCAGGTAGGAATGTTTCTGTGTAGCTCTCTGTATTAAAGGTGCTAATTTACAAATAGAAGAATGTAGTGAGAACCAAATACAATTACTAACAATTTTATGTTACAGGTTGTATAATAAAGATGCCATCATTGAATTTTTGTTGGACAAGTCACCTGATAAAGCTCCTATGGAAGCTGCATCACATATCAAGAGCATTAAGGTAAACAGATTGTGTCCAATAGTGTTGGGGTCCTGTGAAAATTAAAACATGCTACAAAACCGTACCTTGCTTCTATTCTTACTATATACTAAAAGTGTTAAAAATAGCAAATCACAGTGAAAAAATTAGTGTGGAATATCAGGGCTCAAAATTCATTAGCAAACGGCTTAAAGCTTGCGTTTTTATTTTTCAGAATGTGATAGAACTGAACCTTGCAGATAATCCAGCTTGGAGTGGTGATAAGGAGAGTATAAAAGGCGACAAATATGACGACTTCCAGGCTGCACGCTTTATATGCCCTGTGGTGGGACTGGAAATGAATGGAAAGCATAGGTCAGTATTAAAGTTTCTAAATTTGGATTTTAGAACTGCATGCTATGCTAAACTGAGTGTAGAGATGATAAAGGTGTTTGAATTGATAACCTTGCAAATCATGTAAGCCTTTGTGAGGAATACTTCTGTCCAGACGCGGAAGTGTAGGAGGTTCCTAGGTGTCCTTTCATTTCATGTTTGAGAGGAAAAATACAAAGTTAACCCTGTCCTAAGTGAAAATACAATAAAGAGCAGAGGACAACTTTTGCAGAGAAAAAATGTCAAAAAATTTTAGGCTAAACCATAGAAGATTAGTGTGAGCAAGCAGAGTGAGATTGGATGAGGCCTCCCTTGGTGTCACATCAAGCAACTGTACCTCTCCTTGTGTTGGGACCAGAACGAGGATGGATTGTATGTCCATTCTATTTCTGCAATAGTATCTGGTTTGTGTTGGACTGCAGAAGGACGCTTCTGTGCATTCTGGTTTGGGGAAATCGGCAATTTGGTTTTCTGTGCGTGTGAACCCTGATGAATGAGAAGAGGCCAAGTTTGTAGGTTGATTCTTGTGAAGTATTTCTTCTTCTACAGAGTGATTATCTGAGGTGGAATTAAAGAGAGAAGCTGCAAACTAAATTAATTTTTACCAGAGCCATTTTGGGATTTTTTTTTTTTTGGTTTGAGGGTGGAAGACAGGAAAGGATTAACAGCTACTGTCACATGAAGCCTGTGTGTAATGGTTTCACACAGGCTTGCAAGAATCTACCAGTGTGACAGCAGAGGGATGGGAAAGTAGACCTTGGCTTGTTACAGTTTTTCTGAAAAGCTTGAGTCAGTGAAACCAGTCAGTCTGGTAGAAGATAGAACCATTTGAAGACTGTGACCTTGCAGTGAGAGAGACTGTGTGATGATTCCGGAGAAGCTGATACAGACCAATATGTACAAAAGCAGCTCAAAAGTTTCTTTTCTGCAAAGGTCCTCTTGAGAGTCATAAACTCATTACACAGAATGAAACAAGAAAATATAAGTTGTCGTTTAATGCACCCAGTACTTTTTGTGCAACTCTTGCCCTGTACAGATAAGTAAGTGCCTGCTCAAAGATGCTGATAATTTGACTAGCTGCAAGAGTTTGTAAAGAGGAAGTTAGCTGTGACCTGCTGTGACATTGCAGTGTTGTTTCTGTGTTAAATCAGCACTGCACTTTTTAGACACAGGATTTCTTAATCATTGCGTGTCTTACCTTCTTTTCTTTGAAGGTTTTGCTTCTTGAGAAACTGTGGCTGTGTGTTCTCTGAACGAGCTCTTAAAGAAATTAAATCAGAAGTTTGTCACAAGGTGAGAATTTTCAGCAATTACGTGAGTTATTGTAGAAAATATTGACTGCACTTCATTTTACAGCGCTCATTTCATCTACTTGTACAGTTTCTTGGTAACTAAGGGCAATGATAACAGTTGCAAGTACCCCCATTTCCTGTTGCTGCTTTTCTTATCAGTGAGAAGTGTGGTGATAGTTGTTACGGTTAGGCAGGGTTATTTTTCAGCAAACACCTGGCTGTATGATGAAACCTGCAGTATATGTGTGTTAAGACTATGAAGGGAAAAACCTTCTTGGTAAGTTGCAGGTGATGCAGAATGTAGTTAGATTTAGCCTCCTGCTACATCAAGAGCTTGTTTTGTTCTGTAGAACAAACACCAAGTTAGTCCTAATGGCTTTGCTTTCCTGTTAGCAGATACAAATTTATTTTTAATGAACTCTTATCTGTGTGTGAATTTTTGTTAATGGGTGGTTGTAACTTGATTCTTAAATGCAGGAATAAGATGTTTTGTCCGTGACTTGGCCTCTCTGATAATATTGCAAAAACTAAACGAATCCCACGCTTTCTGGATTTTTTTTTTTATTAATTGGCATTTAGCATAGCCTCAAATTTGCATGGAGCTGTTCTCACATACATTAGAATTCTTCCTGATAGTCAGAATTATGCTTCTACAAATAATCATAGAATAAGAGAATCATTATGGCTAGAAAGGACCTCCAGGATCACCAAGTCTAGCCCTCATCACAACAGCTCTGTAACCACTAGACCATGGCCTGAAGTGCTCTAGCTACTCTGTTTTTTAAATACCTCCAGGGATGGTGACTCCACCACTTCCCTGGGCAGCCTGTTCCAGTGCTCAGCCACTCTCTCAGTAAATAATTTCTTCCTAAGATCCAATATAAACCTCCCTTGAGGCAACTTGAGGCCATTTCCCCTCATCCTATCATTAGGAATTTGGGAGAAAAGACCAGCACCAGCCTCATTGCAACTTCTTTTCTAGATAACTGTAGAGAGCAAGGTCTCCTCTCAGCCTCCTCTCCTCTAGACTAAATAACCCCAGTTCCCTCAGCTACTGTTCATAGGGCCTGTTTGCCAGACCTCTCTCCAGCCTCACTGACATTCTCTGGCCCCACACCAGCACCTCAATGTCATCCTCATACTGTGGTGCACAAAATTGGACTCAAGTGCTCAAGGTGTGGTGTCATAACTGTTCAGTACAGGGCACCATCACTTCCCTACTCTTGCTGGTTACACTATTTCTGATATAGGCTGGGATGTTGTAGGCCTTCTTGGCCACCTGGGTGGGTGTGATGTTGTCTAGTTCATCATTACTGGATTTTCAGGCACAAAGACAATGGTCAACAGCTGGGAGAACATGTTTCAGTCTACATGTCCTTTGATTAAGGCCACAAAAGTGATTTTTGTAGGTTGTTTTTAATACATATTATAGTATTAAAGACCGAGAAGGGAATTGGAACTCTTCTCAGCAAGTTCATGAGGAGCTGGTTGCTGTGCTTTCTGGTAGCTAACAAATTTGTTTGTATCCAAAGCGCTAATTAGAAGCATATTCCCCTGGCACATGCTGTCTTTGCGCAGCAGTGGGGCACACAGTAAAATGAACTAATGAAGAAGAAGAAACCTAAGTGGTGTGCATTGTTCGTATGCTAGAATTACAAATGGGTTTATTAATCATTAGAACCCTCTTCTGACACATTGTCATGTGGATTTGGAGAGGGACATTATGAGAGTCGTTCAAAAGGATAATCCTGTATTTGCTTGTTTGTGCTGTGTGTTTAGTCGCTTTTCAGCTAGCAGAACCTGTGTTGTCATTCTGGAGACAGGGTTTCTAGCATGGATGTAAATTGCAGATATGTCAGTGTAGGTGCTGTGTGTTACTTCTTTTCCCATCTACTCTGAAATTGAAGGAACCTCTTTCAAAACAAGCTATTCTTGTGTATTAACTTCACTTGTAAGCCTAAAGAGCAGTCTCGATAATCGGCTAAATTGTAAATGGCAGCAGTTTCCCAAAGGACTGACAGAATGATGATGTAATGATGCAGTGAAAAGATTCTTCAGAGAATACAGATAGCAGCAGCCTAAACTAGCATTCTGCAGTCCGCGCCTTCATGGTCATATACTTTAGATTTGAACTGGATAATGGTGATGTATTTACATGCTACGTGATGCAGATCACGGAGTCGTGCTTGATGAAACTGTAGAAAATTACTTTGCTATGTTCAGAGCAGAGGGTTTCTTCCTTTCCACACCTTCTGGCCTGGCTCATGGGAATGCTTACTACTTTGGGGGAAGTCTCACAAGGCAGTTGTCTCACTACTTTTTCTTCTCCATTTGTTCTGTGGCAGCTCATATAAGAAACAGAGCATTCCATTTGCCCAGTGGTGTGCAGATCACGACATAATTGTTAAAAAAAATTTGAATTCATGTTTCATTTTTGAGTAATTCAAGGAAATGGAAAACACTAAAGTGAAGAATTCAACATTCCGTGGTTTATCTTGCTAGTATTTGCTGTAGTACTGGATTTGAAAGGCTTTATCCTGTCTAGGTACAGGCAGCATGAAGAAATCTTCCTGTCAGAGTTCTCTTCCAAAAAATTTTACCTCAATAGAAGCTTTGTGTGAGGAGCTGTCAGTGTGAAATATATGCATTCATCTGCTGTTGCTGGAATTGTTCACTGCATTGGTGCTAGAGAAAGGTGCGAGAATGTGAGGAGAAAGTCAGTCATGGAGGCCTTTTAGAAAGGCAACTGTAGTTAATGTGCAAGGCCTTTTTTTTTTGAAGTGACTTACATCCCCTGGAAGTAAACGATTCTTTCTTGCTTCACGTCTTAAGCAGCAGTGTGGTGTTAAAGGAATCAAGTTCAAAAATAATACTAAAATGTGAGAACTAATGCAGACAAACGGCAGCTGTGGAGACTCCCTGATTGAAGATATTTTCCAAAAGAGCATTAAGAGTTTTTTTACTGGTGGTTTTACGTTTGGGACCAAGTTTGCTAGATGAGGTGTTTGGGACAAATGTTGATGCTTATGACTATTTAGATTGAAAAGAGTTAAGAAAGAGCTTTGTGTAAATCACAGCAACTTACAAATAAAACGTATAAGGCCTTTTTGAACAGAGGTGCTTTTTGTTTGAGTTGCATTTTTGGCATCTTTGTACAGTCAGAAGAGAAAATTTAAAGTAGCAGTCACATGCTAAAATGTTCAGGACAGGACTTCAAATCAGCAGGAAGAGAAACAACTTCTGTTTCAGATAACAGAGTTGAGTGATATTTGTTCTGTAGCAGAAGCGCTCAAGATCAGTTCTCTGTTGCTTCCTACTCTTTGGGAAGAATTAGATGTCACATGAAAACTGCCAATTTACAGGTTTGCACTTTTGAACAGGATGTTCTCAACTATTGTTTTTAATTCCTAAACAGACTCCTAAAATTAAGAGTAAAGCAAGACTGTTTCTACTGTGTTTTGGACGTGATGGGATCTTGAAGATTTTACATTAGTGCTAATCTGTGTTGATCTACAGATTAGTGGGGCCCAAAGTTATTAAACACTCTGGGACTTCTAACCTGCTTCCTTGTTCTTGCAGGGGCAGCATTTAGTGCCTGTTTGTCGGCAAGGCTGCTGTTGAACAAAAATTACTCTTTTGAAACTAATGACATAAGAAAATTACCTATTGGTTTTTAATTTGTACTGAACCTGAGGTTTGCTTTTGAAAAAAGAACTGTTAACAGTTTTTGTGGTTGGCTTCTAAGTTACTATTGGTGTAATAGTAGACTAGAGCTGGTTTGGAGACAGGATCATGGTTCTTGAATGGTGCAGATGTTTCTGGGAGCTCAGGTAGTGATTCTCCAAGTTAAGGATAGTACTGTGTTTCAAAACAGAGTCTCTTGTATGACTTGAAAATTTGTTTTGCAGTTTGTTTTCACAGTCAACAGACTAAATAGTACTTGGAAAGGTACCCTTGCTATTGAAGTCTGTGCCATATATAAAACACTTAATCCAATGTTTAATTTAGATACAGAGTTATTGAACATGTTCCCTAGGGTTTTTGAAACAGGACTTGTGCACATGTCTGTCAGACACAGAGTTGGGGGGCGTGCACTACAGTATAGAGCAGTGTCTCCTTGGACAAGGTCACATTGACACTATCTGTTCTTCAAACAACAGTGACCAGGAGTTAGTAAATGTTTGTTGCTGAGATCACAGAACATTGGAAGCGACCTTGAAAGATGATCTAATCCAATCCTCCTGCTACAGCAGGATCACCTAGATTCAGTCCCACAGGAACATATCCAGGTGGTTCTAAAATATCTCCAGAGAAAGAGACTCCACAACCCACCCTGGGCAGACCCTTCCAGTGCTCTGTCACCCTCACTGTGAAGAAGTTCCTTCTCAGATTGATGTGGAACCTCTTATGTTCCAGCTCACACCCATTGCCCCTTGTCCTATCATTAGATGCCACCGAGCAGAGCTTGGCTCCATCCTCCAGACACCCACCCTTCACTATTTATAAAGGTTAATGAGGTGTGAAAGTTGTAGTAATGTATTCATGATAATGCATGCAGAACTTCATGAGCCCTTTTTGTATGTGTTTAAATGCTTTCAGTTTTCACAGTTTTGTTTCTTTTAGAAGAAAAAAACATCAAGAACATGTTGTGGTTGTGGTAAACTCAGAAAGCACCGTCTCTTTGTGAATTAGAATGGGGTGCTTTCATTAGCATTTTTTTTGGGCATTTTATGTATGGAAAACTTTGTTAAAACTATGAAAACCTTTAGGGAAGAACGATCATTGATTTTTTTTTTTTTTTTTTTTTTTTA
>JAOXOE010000848.1:9101873-9112716 GCA_028565055.1 Phoeniculus purpureus | reverse complement strand
TAATTGATTTTTTTTTTTTTTTTTTTTTTTAAACCCCCCCCCCCCGAGTTGACATGGGCAAAGTCATACTTAAATTGTCTCTTAAAAAAGCTGTTTATGCAGAAAACAAGCTGATGTTAGACAGTGCCTTGCTCTTTTAATTCAGTTCAGAAATGATACACAGCTTCTGGTCTGTGGTAGTGAGGAAAGGTGAAAGCTAGATGCTGGATTTTGCTGCAGTGACGGTAATGAATGTTAGGTTCTTGTTTTAAGAGACCGCATGGAGTGGATAAATGCTGTCAGCCTGCTAAAGTGGGTTGTGTGCAGTTTGGAGAGAAGTGAATTATGAATGTTGCTATGATTAATACATGCCAGAAACCCATTAGCTTCAGTAATGGTTTTCAGAAGGACTCAACATGCTCAGTGTGAATATGAGCTTGCCTTTTTTTTTCCCTTTATTTCCCTCCATTTAAAAAAAGGCATCTCCAGCTGTATTTAGCCACAAGATAACTCCTGGATTATACATGAAACTGAATACTGGCCTTAGAGTTTCTACGTTTCTGTAAATAAATAGGGACCAGATGGCTTTTCTTTAGGTTAAAGTTCATTTGAAAGAAATTACGCTTCTAAGAAACTTGTGTGGGAAAAGGAGCAGTACAGTTCCAGGAACCTGAAAAGTCTGTAATAGGAAACTTTTCTGTTCTATTGTTGGGACACTTGTTGATTTATTTGATTCTTTTTTTTTTTTTTTATTATCTGAAAGGCACAAGAAAACTGAGTAATATTGTGGGTACATAGGGTTTGGGAAATGAGAAGCTTGTCCTGGTTGTTTCAGATTGTTGCTAGGTTTGAGGAATTTTTGTTTCCCTCAGTGGCTATTTGCTCAGTTTTCCTTCTGCCCTGGCCCCAAACTTCCCATGTCTCCTTGCCCTAAACTTCTGCAGCGACTTAGAAACAAGGATGTAAATGTAAACAAGATCCTTACTACTGTTACTAGCACACACACCCTGAGTAGGGCAAGAGTGATGTTGCTGTGCTACAAAATGAGATTAGAGATGCAGCTGGCCAAGAAACAGACAAACAAACCAAACTCAACAGAGGAATAGACTTGCATATCTGTGAGCTCTGAAATTTTAGTGTGAACTTCATTATTCAAAATAATCTGTTTCATAAGACACACAGTAGACATGACTTTAGTTAACTTGTGCTCTCCATATTTTCTTTGTTCAGTCATTGCTTCCACTTTATTATTTTCATACCAGTTAGACTTTTGTTCAGCTGCAGACACGAGGAGTATATATTTTTCCAGTTAAATAAGTCAAAGGATTATGAACTTCCCCCTTGTCTTCAGTAAGTGATAGACTTAGACATGTAATTTTCTGAGTGTTAACCCATTAGTTGTTGCTCTGTATCTTACTGTAATAAATGAAACCTGATTATGTTGCTGGCAGACTGGTGGTACAGTATTGTGCTTACCCTCATGCTGTAATGCACAGAGTGAAGCCTATGGCTAAAAACATTAGTGGTTCCTCTCAGGATTTTGAACACTTGTGTAGATGTTATTTAAGCTCAAATATTCAGCTTCATGTTGAAGTAGTTCTCTTCCTGAAAGCGCCAGTGATCTTCTATTGGTACTTCTGCCTGGTGGAGTACTTTAAGCCTGTAGCGTCTCTCCAGGCAGTCCATAACCAGTGGGTATGTTGCAGGCTCAAATTTGTTGGCAAACAGATGAGGTGATTCGATAATCCACTGCAGATCCCCTAGTCCGTAGACACAAATGTCTCTGATGTAATGACCTGCAAAGACAAACTGAAGTTACCAGAAAATAGCAGAAAGCTGAATAGTTTAATCGTTTCACTCTATAGTGTTACTATCAAAATTAATCTTTGAATTCATGTAGAGCATCATCAGAATCTATTTGGAGGATAATGCTTGATCTTAATAAAGGCAAGAGTTTGTTTGTATTTCACACAAATGGAGACACCTCCAGCCACTTCATCGACATGCACTGCTTAATACTGTGCTCACAGCTAGGCAGGCTGAACTTCTGGCCTCCAGTTTCTGCTGGGATACCTGCTGAGCCACGCAGTACTTCACTGTTTGAGTTTGGTAGTTACCTGTCTTAACTTTCCATGTGGTCAGCACTGTTCTATTTTCTTATTGTTCAAATTGAAAAGATTCAGCCTAGTGTTTGACAAGCGTGTTTGTCAGGTAAACGCCCTACTCGTCACTGAAAACTGATCAATCAGGTTCATGCATTGGTAATAAGAGGTTGAAAGAACAGTTGTCAGTATATGGATACTGTGACCGTCTTTGCAAGTGTATTGGAAGTTGTTTGGATACAGTGAAGTAATTTAGTTGCTGGTATATTTGATATATCCAAAACAAAATATCTAAAGACCATTGTAGACCACTGTGGCACATTTAATAGCTAGCTTAAAGCACAATACATAATTTACAGTGAATGCTCGTCATTGAACCAAATCTGAGCTCCTGATCAAAAGTTGCATTACCTTTGCAGCCTTTGTGTGCAGTTCCTTCTTGATCTTTCCATTTAATGGCTCTTATGTTTCCTTCCCAATCTGCAGTGGGTGTAGCCCCTGGAGCATCTTTAAAAACATAAAGTTCTGATGAGACTTCTTTCTACTTGCTACAAGGAAGAATTTTCACTGCTACTCAAAAAATGTAGCCACATTAGGTATTTGTTTGTAGACATTAATATCAGAACAGTCATCATTCATGGCTTTGTTGCTCATTTGATTCCTTGAAAGCATGAGCTTTCATGTAGAAAAATTACTGTCCTGCTAACTAATAGTCTGCACCATACGCAGTACTTTTCTGGAATCAGGTTTTGTGTCTCAGCCATCAGATGTGACTTTGTGAAAGGACAGCATCAAGGCTGAGGAAATTTCCATACTCAGGTAGTAGAGTTTTACTCTGAATTGAAGCTCTCTAGCACTCTGATACAGAGACCTTAGAGTGCAGTTGGTCTTGGGCTTATCGATAGTAGAAATAACATACATCTTACCATTTAAACGATTCAGTGTAACCCAGTAGTGTTCATCCGGACTGTACGTGTCTCTTGACCATTCAAGTAAATCTTTTGCACGTGCATCAGTCAATGTAAACTCTACAAATTCCTTAGTGAGGATGTAATAGGCGCTACCAAAATATATCGTCAAATTATGTGGAGGTTTAGCTTTTATGTTCTTTGTTGGATACACGTATGACACTCCAGAATGTAGATGTTCTCTGTAACTAATCTGTGTCCTGTGTCTCATATGAAGTGGTTGGACTACCCCAGGAGTCATATTTTTACCATTCCATTTACTTTTGATATATCGAATAATGTCTTTGTTTGTTTTGATGGGGTAATCTTGACCACACAGATTAATAACGTAATTCCACTGAGTTTTGGAATGAACTAGATCTCTCATGCAATTAATATCAGCTTGTAATCTTGAAAATCCTGCATAAACAACATTCTCTCTCTTTGAGGAAATAAAAACATTTTCAAAGCAATTAACAACGTTTTGTACAGCAGCTTTGTACTCTTTCGGTGACTTTTCATCAACATGTATGCAGTAAATATTCTGAGGCATATAAATAGCTCTTAGCAGCCTTACAAACATTTCCAGCTCCTTGTGAATTGTGATGATGTATGCCAAGGAGAAGTTCCCCTCTTCATCTGACAGCGGTCTTGTGATAAAATGCAGAGTCTTCAAAACCGTGGAGCAGTTGCATGCAGTCTGAACGCAGCTGAGTGCTTTGGGTTGGTAGCTATTCTGACACATGCTTCCAATTTTTAGGGCAGCAGTTTTTGCAGCGAAAAGAGCTGAGCAAAGTTCATCCGGGTAAAAACCACACTCAGCTATATTTGCATTAAATTTTTGTTCATTTGGCTCTTCACAAAACATATCTTTTAGGTAGATAAAAGTGTAGATGAACGTACAGACAGCAATGCACACTAAAAATCCTGATTTTGTTGCATCAAGTGGGTTCATCTTTTATTTTTCAGACACTGTTTTTTCATAGTTTAAGAGTTCAGATTATCTGAAAGGAAAAGCAAGATAAAGAAAGGGAGAGAACCTTTTTGATTATCACTTTTTTTAAATAGAGAAGTGTTAGTGATGCATTTATCATGGATGAGATTTCTCTTTTTCCAGTTAGTCACTGGAACTTCCTGTATGCCTGTGCCCATGCTGCAGCGTACTTAGCCACTGGAAATGGTACTTCTAGAGCCGTGAAGCAATCTTTCTAGTACAAACAACATTATCCAAAGAATCCAAAACACTTTCATTACTTGAGAAAGGCAGGCTGGCCCAACTGGAGACAGCAATTTCTTCTATTGAGGCAATGTATGTGTGTTTATAGTTGGTGCCGTAGGCTGATCAAGCTCTAGCTTTAGAAGAGATGTGTGAGCACAATGTGCTCAGGGGCGGCTGCTGCCGAGATTTTCTTAAGGCCTGGGAAGCCTTAAATTCTGCTGGAGAACCAGAATTCAGTAAACTAAATCAGCAGAAAATGTATTAAATAAACAAAAGGAAGAGTCTAAAACGTAATCCACAAAATGCACTGGGTTTTATCCTTATAAAGTCAGCAAATGTTCCAGTGTCTTTGAGATTTATTTGTTTTTCCTCTGACATCTTTGTATTAGAGCTTTGGAAAAGAGAATGTGTGGACAGCACTGATCTCTTATTTTTAGCATACGTGTATGTCCCGAGACAAGTGTGCTGTATCAGCATTCAGAGATAATCAGATATTTCACATCAGTATCGGCACAGGTGTTTTTCCATTGTGATTTCTTTTTTTCCTTACATATCCCTTGTTGAAAACTCAGAAGAATGATTGTAGCAGCCCTGACTTTCTCAGCAATTGCGTGAACTCTTTATCCTTTAAGCATCTGGTGTAGAACTTTGTAGAGAAAATACCAAGGATGGGACAAGGATCCACCAGTTTTCTTTAGGCTTAGTAGTGAAATTAAGAAAGATTCTATTTTAAAGAGAAGTGATTTTTCTCTTATTCAATGTTTTTAACAAAATGTGTATTTCATCTGTAAATATTTCATGCTCGGCAGCTTATCAACATCACAGCATACTTGGTTTTACATAGAAACAGAGAACAAGCATATTTTTATAAAGATAGTTTCTTGACAAGAATGCTGTTGTGGTTAGAAGGCTTTCAAGTTTCCATCACAAAGAAGTAGGAAATACTTTCTCTTTTATGAAAACTCAGTATACGTTTCTTTTAGAAGCTTGGAAATAGAGTATCTAGTACTTAAATGCTCTGCCTCATTTCTACATTAAAAAGCATTAAGAACATTCTAACTTAAGATAAAATTGTTACTCTGTATTACCACTATTTTAGCATCTTATTAGGCTGTTGGGAAAGAGTATTTATCTTACTCTCCTTACTGGTATGCACTGGGTGTCATCCAGGAAGAATGCCTCTGTTCCAGGTAGCATTCCAAAAAGTGGAGATGTACATGAGGTGGAGGGTTCTGCCATCCATTTTGCTTGCTCATCTTGTCAGTAGTGTTCTTCAGTTCTGTGTCGAGTGCATAGGCCAGAGAAAAACAGCACAGAATCAGGTCCCAGAAGAACTATTGTTTCTTCACAGCTCTTAAGGGAAACAGTGAATGGATAAACAAGCTTGATGCCAGGCTTTCACCCTTCTGAATGAAAAACTTGAGCAAATGGAACCTATGTCAGCCTTTCAGACTTGTGCAGAAAGGAGAAAAGGAATAGCACAGGAACGTGACAGGCAGGATATTGGCAGTAAAAATTACATATGCCGGTGCCTGCTACCTGCTGACTACTGGAGCTGAGGAGACATTTGCATAAGAGCTGTTCTGTACCCAGGAGCACAAGCTGGGGAGAGGGAGTGTCTGTTAGGAAGCACTGAATTTTGTGGACCTGGGATCAAAAACCTCTTTTATTCTGAGTTAATTATTACAGGAGGAGTATTAAGGTTGCTTTCACAGAATCACAGAACATGACAGATTGGAAGGGACCTTGAATCATCACCTAGTTCAATCCCCATGCCACAGCAGGATCACCTAGACCAAGTCACACAGGAACACGCCCAGGTGGGTTTTAAACTTCTCCAGAGAAGGAGACTCCACAAGCCCCCTGGGCAGCCTGTTCCAGTGCTCAGTCACCCTCACAGTGAAGAAGTTCCTTCTCATATCCTCTGTTCCAGCTCACACCTACTGCCCCTTGTCCTATCATTAGATGACACTGAGAAGAGCCTGGCTCCATCCTCCTGACACCCACCTTTCACATACTTATAAACATTACTGAATGTGATGAGATCTCTGTTATATCACAGGGAAGGTTCATTCTGGACCTAAGAATTGCACTGAAGACACTGTGCAGCTATAGAAATACTTGTACCTTTATACCTGCTTAGAAAATAGAACATAGGTACAGAATGCACGTGCTTGACAGGGTTTTTTTAATTTTAAATACATCTTTGTTGCAAAGGATTGTTCCCTAGGGAGCCAAGCTACAGCCTATTTCTTTCTTATGCTTACATTTGTATTGCCCTTCAAATAATAGCTCCCAGGGATGTTTCAGGTTGTTAAGAGTTTGCTATGGATTTTTCCTGTTGAACTCTGTGACACCTAGAAGCTGTATTTTGTATGGCAGCATAGAAGTACACAAACAGCCTGTTATCATGTAAGAGGAAACAATTAATTCTCCAGTGTTAACTGTTTATGGAGAATGACTATATGATGAAGTCTTGCCTAGGAGAATAGAATTTGACGTCTTTCATCCTCAGGGGATGTTATAGAATGAAGACCTTTACTTTCTGTTAGCATTTTACCATATTTATAGCCATAATTGCAGCTGTTAGACCCACTGCACATGAAATTTGCCACTTAAGAAGAGTCCTGTAGCCCCTTTGCCATTGTCTGATGCCTAGGATTATGCTACTGTATTTCCCCCTGCCCTTAGAGAGCAAGATGTCCTACTATTGAGATCACCCAGTCTGTGACTATCCTGCCTTTTAGTTTTATTAGGTATTTGTTGTTACCAGAATATCTCTCTGAAACTCACCCTTACAGATAGGTTTTCTAAATCTGGAGAGTTAAATAGTTTTTACGAGTCCAGAGAGTAGTGTTTGGCAGCCTTCAAAAAAGGAATGAGTTTGTAAGCATTTGCAAGTACCTTTGTGACTGCTTTAAAGATGCTACTACACAGAAGGGTGTTGAAAGCCTGAGCTACTTTATCTCAATTCAAAAAGGTAAACTCTAAAGAAATGTAGAATTCATCTTTGCCTGAAAATAAGCCCATGAAATACCCTCTGAGTTCATCAAGGCCCATTAACTATACACATCCCTGTGTATTTCATAACAAATATTTTACAGTTCACGGCTTCTTTTTGCAGTAGGATTTTGGACTGCATCACCGCACCTCTAAACACACAATTTTGTCTGTATTCTTTGTGTTTGCATAATAGTAAAGTTTAGATAAAATTCATATGACTTAAAAATTCAGTAAAGCAAATAACTTGCAAATACTTCATTTTCTAAGGAAAGTTTAAAGGCATTAACTCGTTATTTCCAAATCTTGTTATGTCTCTATTTCATCTGAAAGGTGTTTGCACAGACATTAGTGTAGATAATTTTATAAACACCGAATACTAATTCAGTCACTTAAAACCTTAATGTTAAAATCAGTACTTTGAACTGCTTTTGACATTGCTTTGCTTTTTATTTAAGCTGGGTATCTGTGCTGTGTCTGCTCCTGAGTGACGTGTGTCCAGTAAAAGAAAACATTTCTTCATCAAATGCAATTAGTGCTGCCTTAGAAATTTGAAACCATTTTTAGATAAAAATATTCCCCAGATTCATGCAGGTTTAGCTGTTCATCATTGCTGGTTTTTTTCTGGTTTCCTCTTACAGTATTTTTTCTGTGTGTTTTTGACCTCTTAACAATTTAAAACTAATACTATGAAAGCTATTTAAGCCCTGAAGTTATACGGCTGTAAAAAAAAATCAAGCTGCTTGCAACAGAGCAGAACAAATATTCATAGTAAAGTGATTTTCATGATATGAACCACAGTAGCAGTAATGACCTCCATCCTCCTGCACATCTATGACGAAGTGAAAAAGCACCTTTATTGCAGATTTTAGTGTTTAAGTAGAATTGTTCTTTCCAACATGAAAATATTTATCAATTCAGAAAAAATTAAGTAATGCTGTGTTTTAATAAAGGAAAGCAAAACCCCAAAGCCCTACAACCTAATTTGTTAAGTCTTACCTCGTATAAAATTAGCCAGGAGACGGCAGCATAATAAAAATAAATGGAGAATCCTGTTGTCCTTCAGCAGGATTCAGACAGCGTTCTTCATTCTGTCGCTGGAGTGGAGATCTCGCGTAAGTGAAAGGGGTTAAACATTAACATGCAGTGTTTTCATTTAAGACTTCATCTGGCTTCCCGCAATGCTTAGCATATTTATTCTGCAGTAATGCTGTTTGGCTTCAGAAATGTCCTTTGCCTCACAATAATGAGAGAAAACTTGAGCTTCTCCAAATTGTGCTGCCTCTCTTTCTGAGACAGCCTTTAAAGGACTGAAATCAGTCTTTGAAATCTGTAGAGCACGTTGCTGATGATTATAAATAGTTCTGTTTAACCTCAGTGGCTTTAACCTCTGCGCGGCTAACGGAGCATGCTGGATGATGAGAAACGGGAAGGAAACCAGTCCTCTCCTCCTCCCCCAGTTCTTAACTGTTTGCTTGCTGAAATTTTCCAGTTTGCAGCACATAAGTACAGCAAAGTGTCGACTCTGGTAGCTAGAAGCTTAAAAGTTAACAGATGAAATATTTTCCTTCCAAAACTGAGTCCTTACTGTGTTACTCCTTTTATAAATGTTCCTGTGGGTTTTAATGTGAAAAATTAACAGCTTAAAATTACTGGAAATAGGAGTCTTTGGGGTTCTAGAAACAAGTATAGAAGGCTGGCGTGTTTTGGACGTGTTCAGATAAAATAGCAAGTTGGTCAGAAATAAATATAGAGAGAACCTCAAAGTAAACTAAGGTGTTACTGTAAAATCAGCTGCTTCTCAAACTGTCAGAGCCCCAGGTTTGAGGTTTCTGACAGCAGCATCCTCTTACTGGCGCCAGGGGAGTGGAGAAGAGTGTCTCAAAGCAGACCCAAACGCCAGGAGCCAAGAAGCGAATTTTACAGACAGGTTTCATGCAGATACAATTAGTTCTCCTGATAAGCTTATACATATTCCGGTTCATTTACATATGCTAATTCTCTCTGGCCCTCTGGTCTGTGCTCCTCAGGGGCTCTTCATCCTGTCTTCAGCTACCTCCCTTGTCTGAATTTAACCTTTTTTCACTCTAGTCCTCCTGATTGGTCTCCAGCCCCACAAGACTGGCTTCAACTGGTTTTCACTCGGGCTCATCCCCAGTATCAGGGCACATCAACCAGTTCTTGTTATCTGCTGGCCTTCAGACAGCTGTATTACTAATGGCAGTGCAGACTTCCAAACCACTCTCTTGTACTTAAACTGTGATTCATGCCACACTTTAACATACTTAGCTGCACTAATTTGTGAGCTTTTGGACTACTTCAGCTGTATTGCCTTTGGTGTACTTGAGCTACCAAAGGCACAGCTGCAGGTGTGGCAGGTACAAAATGACCATTGACTTCAGGGGGAAGATATGCGAATAGAGGCTTCAGCTTGGATAGTATTTTTTTAGTAGACTCCACAACTTCTGAGTCCAAGTTCATATTCTGTGAATTAGTAAGCAGGAGACTTTCCACACTTTTGAAGTTATTTGCTCTTCAACACGTTAGGTAATGGTGTCAGGAATTGAGCTCATCAAATCATGTGCTGCTGAACGTCTAATGAGTAAACCTCTGAAAAAGTACCTCTCCAAAAATGTTTATTACTGCTCACTGTTACAACAGACAGTCATGTCTAATAGATGAACTTGTGTACATGAACACTGATGTTGTATTCATTTGACTGGGATGTGCATTCAGTTCTCTTTGTAAATACCTCCTTGTTTAAGGAGGGGTGGTCAGGTTGTGGTTGTACATGTCTCACCATAATCTGGTGGGAATTGTTATGGAAAAGTATTAATGTCTTTATGTGTTTCTTAATAGTGGCCATATTTAAGAGGACTGCTGAGGTTAACATTCTGTTTATGATTGGGAAAGAGGTTTCAGGCTTCTCATAAAGCATTAGTGTAAATGAAGACACATTTGCTTGTTTAGTCATATTAAGACTGGAGTAGTCATGGATGGATGTACATCTTAGATGGAATTACATCTTAGGTGCTGTACCAAAAACAATCACTGTCAGAAGTAAATTGCAACTGAAAATATAGAACAACTGTTGTCCTGTGTAGTTGAAACGTAAAAAGAAAGTATGAACTTTAGAATTCAGGAAATCATCTTAGACTACGATTTGATTATTACTAAAAAAAACCCTTGTATTTTGTTACCTAAGAAAGCTAAGCTATCCTACTCTGTTAAAATCACTTGCATTTTCTAAGTTCTTTTTGTGTTTGAAAAACTAATTAGTAGTTCAAGTTTAAAAGATTTTATTTGTGTCTCATAATACCTTTATTGCTCTAATGGGGGAACATCTCCTTTCTTATGAGGAAAGGCTGAGGGAGCTGGGTCTCTTTAGCTTAGAGAAAAGGAGACCGAGGGGTGACCTCATTAATGTTTATAAATATATTTAGGGTGGGTGTCAGGAGGATGGAACCAGGCTCTGCTCAGTGGCATCTAATGAAGACATGGAGTAACGGGTGTGAGCTGAAACAGAGGAGGTTCCACATCAATATGAGAAGGACCTTCTTCCCAGTGAGGGTGACAGAGCACTGGAAGGGGCTGCC
>JAOXOE010000848.1:9085700-9101773 GCA_028565055.1 Phoeniculus purpureus | reverse complement strand
CTTCCAGGGCTCTGTCACCCTCACTGTGAAGAAGTTCCTTCTCATATTTATGTGGAACCTCCTCTGTTCCAGCTCACACTCGTTGCCCATTGTCCTATAATTGAATGCCACTGAGCAGAACCTGGCTCCATCCTCCTGACACCCACCCTATCCATATTTATCAACATTAATGGGGTCACCCCTCAGTCTCCTTTTTTCCAATTCTGTGATTGTATTTTTGTATATATTACAGTAACTCGGAGATGTTAAAACTCAAAAAGAAATCAAAACACAAACCCAGAAGACACTTATGCTGTCCACATAAATGGACACATGCATCTCCTGTACGAGAATTAATACATAGCTAATTAATTAATACCTAATGAGATACAGCTGCAAGATTTGCTGCAAAGTTTTAAACTAATGCTGCTGTGTCACAGACACTCAGTGACAGCTAAAAATACCCTTTGTTGTTGCATACCTTCAGAATCTGTCCTCCTTCTGGGTATCTTCTTAAAATATCCTTGAGAAAATCAACAAGCGGTGGAGTTGTTTGTCCAAAACGCCCTAAAACAAACCAAACAAATAACCTGTGTATTATGCTGCTATGCACTTTGATTTCAGACAAAAATAAACCCCAACTCCAAACAATCACCAGGAACTTAGAATATTTTTTCTATTAACTCAAAGACCTGACATTATAAAACCTTGTATTTCCAAAATCCACTGTAAAAAAACCTGACATTATTAATTTCTTTTATTAAAAAAATGTAAAAGCAGTCTTGATGTTAAGGCCAATGTGCTGTTTCATATCTAGATGGAATAGTCTATCACAGAATGAAAGGTTCACCACTCTCCAATTCAAAGTCCAGTTTGAGACTAAAAAACAGCTCCCCACATCCCAAACTCTAGAGGATATTTCAAACAATTCTTCACAATGCAATTCCCACATGGAAATTGGACTTTACAGGTGCTCCATCTATTATTTCCTTTTAAAGTTAGTAAATAAGTGCTTATTCTCTCTCTTCCACTTCTACATATATATGTTTATGAAGAACATGGACTCAAACACACATACATTATACACGCATGTATTTATCTCTTGGATCATCAAACAGCCATTAAATCAACCCCAAAACACAGAACCCTCAACAATGAGGACAAAAGGGAAAAGATGTCTTTCTTGTGTGAGAAGTTACTGTTTTCAGAGTAGACAGAAGTATATGGAGTTAAGTATATGGAGTTTCACATACAATCTTGGAGTTGTTGTGGATAACAAACTAAAAATGCATCAGCAGTGGGCCCCTGTGGTCAAGGCGGCCAACAGGGTGTTGGGATGGATCAAGAGGAGGGTGTCCAGCAGCTCAAGGGAAGTTCTTCTATGCCTTTATGCTTTAATCTTAAGCTTTCTCTGCTTTAATGAGGCTGCACCTGGAATCCTCTGTCCAGTTCTGGTCTCCCCAATTCAAGAGGGACAGACAATTAATGGAGAGAGTTCAGCGCAGAGCTACAGGGATGATTTGGGGTCTGAAACAACTGCCTTATGAAGAGAGATGGAGAACACTGGGACTTTTTAGTTTGGACAAAAGAAGGCTCCAAGGGGACTTAATCACGGTCTAGAAATCCATGAGGGCTGGGTACCAAGCAGAAAGGAATCCTCTCTTCTCAACGGTATCAGACAGGAGAAGGGGTGATGGATGCCAGCTCCAACACAGGACATTTCACCTCAATCTGAGGAAAAGCTTATGGACAGTCAGGGTTATTAAATCTTGGAAGGGGTTGCCCAGGGAGGGTGTGCAGTCCCCTTCTCTGGATCCCCAGCTGGATGCGGTTTTGTGGAGTTGATTGAGGCTTCCTAGGCGCTGACTCTTTTCAGTAAATGGCAGCCTGCTTGAGCAGGAGGGTTGGACCTGATAACCTTTGAAGGCCCCTTCCAACCCTAATAAACTGGGTAAACTGCCAAAAGAAGAACTGATCAACAGCAGGGAAGTCTGGGTTTGGTTCTTTTAATTTTATTTTCTTCTGTCAGTCTCAACTCAGGCAGGCAGATGGAAGTGATTAAACACCACATTTCACTATGGGAACAACAAACACAGACAAGTAACTTTTAAGTGATAGGACTGAATATAGACATTAATCTAAATCTTTACATCTAAGGGCAGAGCTCCTCTATGTATGTCACAAAAATTACTCTGTCTAGTGATCATACCTTACTGCATCCTATCAAAGGCTGAACTCATTTTTCATGAATATCAGAGCTAGTCCTATTTAACATAAAACTGGTTCCACAAATCTGAAGGAAAAATTTTCTCCACAGCAAGGACAGCCAAGTACGAGAAGAAGAGCCTTGAGAGCCTGTGCAATCTCCATCCTTGAAGACTTTCTGAACTCAGTTGGATCAAACTCAACTCAGAGCTGAACAAAACAGAACTGCTGGAGAGAGACCAGCACAGAGCCACAAAGATGGTGGAGTGAAACATCTCCCTGGTGAGGAAGGCTGAGGCAGATGTGTTTCTTGAGCTTGGAGAAAAGGAGACTGAGGGGTGACCTCATTAATGTTGATAAATACATGAAGGGTGGATGTCAGGAGGAGGGAGTCAGGCTCTGCTCAGGGGCATCTAATGATAGGAGAAAGTAAAGCTGGAACACACACAGGAGGTTCCACATAAATATGAGAAGGAACTTCCCAGTGCAGGTGACAGAGCCCTGGAAGGGGCTGCCCAGGGATGTTGTGGAATCTCCTTCTCTTGAGACGTTTAACACCTACATGGACATGTTCCTGTGCAATTGGATCTAGGTGATCCTGCTGTGGCCAGGGGATTGGATGGGATGGTTTTTGAGGTCCCTTCCAATCCCTGATGTTCTGTGAAGGTTGGAGTAGAGACCTCCTGATGTACCTTCCAACATGAATTATTCTGTGATCATATGAAAAGATTATACACTATCTGATAGATAATAGCAATGAATAAACATGAAGGTGACAATGGGTGATCTTTAGAGTACTTAGCAACCAGTGTGCTTGGCCCTACTGATCACATACTTCCTCAACTCAGAAATTCAGGGCCTTCCTTGACTCATCTTCTGAAAGGAAAATATCTCAGAACTGAAAGACTCCAGAAGAAACACAAAGGATTGATATTAGAGGCTCCATATATTTTACACTGACCTGCATGAGAGCAGTGGGCTGGAAAAAGTTAAGTGCTTTATCTAGAACCAGACTGCTTAGAGTGATCTAAGAAAATCTCACAACCAGATATTCCAGTCCTAGGCAAAGCAACTATTTTCCAAATCTCCTTATTTTTCTTTCCCATGAAAGATTTCTTGGGGCTCCTACGCTGCCTTTCTTATTGGAAAAAAAAAGGTCATAAAAGAAGAAAACGCTCGTTCTTTTTAGTCTATGACATCAGGGGTGAACTTGTAAGGTATGGTAGGTGGTTGGACTATGATGATCCCAGGGTCTTTTCCAACTACAGTGATTCTGTGATCCTACACACTGTAAAATGTTATCAGAGGAAGAAAAATATTTGATGCCACAGAACCATGGGTTTCATTTTCATAGGTGGCTTCTAACTGTTAGAGGTTCTAGAGAATGTGAATATGAGCTGCTGGCTTCACATTCCTGTGTCATTAGAAAAGGGTAACCCAGTACACTCAAGACATGCACAAGCTATGTAATACAATGCTTCGTGACACCAAATAGAACACTTGCATTAAAGAAGGATTTCTTTCTTCATCCTGCCATCCCACTAGCATTTATTTCATTCACAGAATCACAGAATGTCAGGGATTGGAAGCAACCTCGAAAGATCATCTGGTCCAATCCCTTATAATACAGTTATTGCTAAAAGAACACTCATGCTAGCAAGGAAACATAATAACTACAGTCTTTAATTAAATGACTTCTGAAGATATATTCAGGTATCAGAATCTAACTCAAGACACCACACAGATACCCTGGCAACTACTGTAATAAAAATTTAACTAAACATTAAGAATCAAAAGAAAAACAAACACCACCACCACAAATACATCAATATCTTTTTATCAGTGTTATGGTTTTCTATGCACTGGTTACTAAAAATACATCCTTTCAGTGTCTGAACTGTTTAAAAATATTCAGCTTACTTTGTGTGAGATAAAACAGCTTTTAATGCTACTGTGAGGCAAGTGTTACTCATTCCAAAGGACAGCAATATTCCAATTACTACATGTGAAATTACAAGGACAATTTAAACATCTAGACGCTTAAAAAGATAACTAATACTTCTTGACCGTGATGACAAGAAGTAGGACTGAGAAGGTAAGTAATTACTTCCCACACAAAGAAGATAATTATTTCAATTAATTCCAGCTTGCCTTAAACAATGCTTTGACCTTCCAATCTATAAGCAAAGTATTTTTCATACCTCCTCCTTTCAACCCCTTTGACTGAAGCTTCAAAAAAATTTGATTTTGAAACATCTGAAGGTCCACAATCTTGATTCCATCATGTAACTGAAATATAAAAATATGACAGATCTTGATCAGAACATTGTGCAGTGTAAGTAACTTGCTGTAGATTCATTTTCTATTTTCTATGAAGTTTGCTTTGACATAAAAGGGTGTAAATACTGTGAAACACAGAATCATTCGGATTGGAATAGACGCTTGAGATCATCGAGTCCAAACATCAACCCTACTCTACAAGGTCACCCCTAAACCAGATCCCCCAACACTACATCTAAGTGACTTTTAAACACAGCTAGGGATGGGGACTCAATCACCACTGTGGGCAGCCAGCCTGACCACTCTCTCCGGAAAGAACGTCTTCCTGATGTCCAGTCTAAACCTACCTTGTTGAAGCTTGAAGCCCTTCCCTCTGCTTCTGTCGCTAACGACCTGTGAGAAGAGACCAGCACCAACATCTCTACAATGTCCTTTCAGATAGTTGTAGAGAGTGATAAGGTCTCCCCTCAGCCTCCTCGTCCTCAAACTAAACAGCCCCAACTCTCTCCATCTCTCCTCATCAGATTTATTCTCCAGACTCTTTACCAGCTTCATTGCCCTCCTCTGCACTCACTCCAGCAACTCAATGTCTCCCTTGTATTGAGGTGCCCAAAACTGGACCCAGTGCAGCCTCACCAGTGCCAAGTACAGAGGGACAATCACCTCCCTACTGTATTGGGAACTGGACAGTTTCTAATACAGGCCAGGATGCCACTGGCCTTCTTGGCCACCTGGGCACCCTGTTGGCTCATATTCAGCCCCCTGTCAATTAGAACGCCCAGGTCCCTTTCTGCTAGACTGCTTTTGAGCCACACTGCCCAAGCATATAGCGTTGCAGAGGACTGTTGTGACCAAAATGCAGGACCTGACACTTGGCACTACTGAAACGCACACAGCGTTCAGCCTGAGCAGCCCCTTCAGTCCCTGATGTCTGGGACAGCCTCCTTTGCCTAGAGATACTCCTCAGATGAAATATCACTTTGTTAGTAACAGGACCAACAAAAAAAGGGCAGCAAACAAATCAGGTGGAAAAAATGCATACAGAAGCACAGTAAGAGCAAGCCATGGCCTCCTGTTTTAACATCTGAAAAGTCCCACATTCTGGGAACTTCTATTAGCATAGATCTAATGCAGCTGTTGTTGAAGGTGCATGTCCACAAAGAAAATTAACATCTACAGGATGTACATGTGCTCAAACACTTACACATGAATATGCACTGTCATCTTAGCTTTAAACATAGCTGTGTCAGCTCAAAGCAGCTAGTAATACAGAATGTACAGAGGTTATAGCACACTCCTGAAAAATTCTGCAGTCATCTCCCATTGGGAACATCATAGACAGAAACTGGGGCAACCTAACCAACAAATTCATATGGGATGTGTGTCTCAGTCATAGACAATGTGAATCCAAAATAGGCAGAGAGAGACCTGGCAGTACTGGTTGACAAACAGCTGAACAGGAGCCAGCAGGATGCCGAGGTGGCACAAAAGGCCAATAGCATCCTGGCTTGGATCAGCAATAGTGTGGCCAGCAAGACTAGGGACAGAATTCTGCCCCTGTACTGGGAACTGAGGAGGCCTCCCCTTGAGTACTGGGAGCAGTGCTAGGCCTTTCATTTCAAGAGACTGAGGGGCTGGAGTGGCTCCAGAGGAACAACAAAGCTGGGGAAGGAACTAGAGGGGAAGTCTGATGAGGAGAGGCTGAGGGAGCTCGGGGTGTTTAGTTTGGAGGAGAGAGACTCAGGGCTACAACTTCCTGGAGGCAAGTTGTAGACAGATTGGGATTGAGCTCTTCTCCCAGACAACTAGTGGTAGGACGAGAGGGCAGGGCCTGAAGATGTGTCAGAGGAGGGTTAGGTTGGATGTCCGGAAGTCTTTCCTCAAGGAAAGGGTGATCAGACACTGGAATGGACTGCCCAAGGCAGTGGTGGAGTTGCCCTCCCTGGAGGTTTTTAAGGACAGACTGGCTGTGGCACTCAATGTCCTGGTCTACGTTGTGGTGATGCTAGGTCATGGGCTGGGCCTGATGATCTTAGAGATCTTTTCCAGCCTCAGTAATTCTGTGATTCTGCACAGCACAGTAACAAATGCAGAATTACAAGTGGTGCTGTGTCAATTTAAACCAGTTTCCATTTATAGCAAATTTTATTAACATTTTATGATGTGAAATTAGATTAGCCTATTTACAGCAAAGTTCAGGGCTGCTTCCTCACTTTGAAAGATAAAACCCAATCCCTAGAAAGAAACTCATGTGTCCACACGCATAGATGCTTACAACAGAGCTACATTTAATAAACAGAATACGGTCCTAGTATGTAGTTACAATTTTAAAACACTAATAAGGAAAAAATACTCCTTTTTAATTGCAGCAGTTTTAAATATAGTTACAACAACAGGGTGTTTACTGTTACGGTCCTTCAGAAAAGATCCAGCTGATCTTGCCTCAAGGTGTAACATAGCTCAGAGTGGGTATAACTCTGACCCAGGACCTAAACTCTAAGGAATCCATTAGATGTTGTAACTGAGTGTTGGGGAGCACAGCACAAACAAGCAGGAAGAAGTCATATGAAGAACATCAGCCAAGGCAACACTGAATTGTGTCTAAAACCAGACTATCTGAGAGAGCTCTATTGACACAAAAGGATGGACTCAAATCTCCTTCCCAGAAGGGTGAGGAACACAATGGCTGCACCACTAAGCTGATCAAAAGATAAATGGCCCATCAAGATGCTCACTTCTACTCCTAGTGAAGAGTGTTAAACATGTTTGAGGAACATCCAGGACCCTGTGAGAACCCTGTGAGAAAGACCTATGCAAACAGTTTCGGGTTAGCAAACTCAACAGCTATGTGCTGACCCTGAATCCAATGTCCCTACCAAAAGACCACTCACACCACTCCACTAACCCTAAGGTGCTGGAGCAGGTCCAGAGAAGGGCAACAAGGCTGGGGAGAGGTCAAGGAACAGAGTAACCCAATTTGCTCAGGAAGGATTTTTATAACAAACCATCGGCAGAAACTGGGAGACTAAACAGAATCAAATTGTTTTAACACTTTGATGAACTATGTGAGAAACACAAGATTTCACTTTACGGCTGTAAATTGCAGGAGTCAGCTGTAATGCAACAGAAGATTTCCTTATAAATATTCTACTACCTCTGGAAGTTAAAAATCATTTGATGCAAATAAACAGGAGTTCAAAAGTTTATGAAGGGTTTTCAATATTGTCAGAGTGCAGAATAAACAAGACTACATATGGGAATGTTTAACAATAAAAAAGTAAAATCAAAATAGCTATTACAGGCTGCTTACTGACTCTTCCCTGCCAGAAGTTTTCTGTGCCAGAGTGCTTGTCAGATCTTTGCTTCCAGAGAAACAAAGATCTCCTTCCTCCCAGAACAAAAAATTTCTTATGTCCAAGCAAAATCTACCCTATTTCAGCTTGAAACCACTGTCCCTTGTTCAGTCACCACAGGTCCGGGTATAGAGTATCTCTCCACCTTTCTTACAAGCCTCCCTTATATATTGAAAAGCTACAATAAGGTCTCCTCGGAGCCATCTTTGTTATGCATTTGCACGTCCTTTGGCCCTATTTAAGCCTAATTTATAACCTCTCCTCCTGGTCTCCTCTGATCTCACACCACCAGTATCTCCAGCTTCCCACTTCCCAGATGTCTAGAAGCATAACAGTACTAAAACAGTAACCTCATGCTGATGCCTTCAACAGAGCAAGTTCATTCATTCATCTAACACACTTCATGTACTCAGACCTGAAGTTTAAGCTTATAAGAGCTTCCTGTCATGGTGACATCAACCCTGACATTGAATTTTGCTAGCAGGTAGGGGAAAAAAAAAAAAAAACAAAAAAAACACCACACAATCACTGACGCTGGAAAAGACCTCTAAGATAATCCAGCCCAGGACCTAACATCACCACAACCTAGACCAGGGCACTAGGGGCCACAGCCAGTCTGTTCCTAGACACTTCCAGGGATGAGGCCTCTACCACCACCCTGGGTAGTCCATTCCAGTGTCTGATCATCCTTTCCTGAGAAAGGGCTTCCTAACATCCAATCTAACCCTCCCCTGGTGCAGCTTCAGGCCCCACCCTTTGTCCAATCACTACTTGCCTGGGAGAAGAGACCAACCACCACCTGACTACAACTTCCCTTCAAGGAGTTGTAGAGAAGGATAACGACCCCCTGAGTATCCTCTTCTCCAGGCTAAACACCCAGAGCTCCCTCAGCCTCTCCTCATCAGATTTTCCCTGCAGTCTCTTCCCCAGCCTCACTGCTCCTCTGGACCCACTTCAGCCCCTCAATCTCTTTCTTGAAGCGAGAGGCCCAGAACTGTCCCCAGTACTGTAGGTGAGGCCTCCCCAGCTGAAGATCGAAAGGAGGTGAGAAGAAGCACATCAGCACCCTCAGATGAACGTTCTTCTGAGAAGTCTAGAGAGTATGAGGAAAGATCTGATCAATGCTTTCAAATATCTAAAGGGCGAGTGTTACCAGAGAAGGAACCTGACTTTTCTCGGTGGTGCTCAGTGACAGGACACGGGGGCAATGGGCACAAACCGGAACACAGGAGCTTCAACTGAAATGTAAGGCAGTTTAACAGAGCCTTGGAACAGGCTGCCAGGAGAGGTTGTGGAGCCTCCATCTCTACAGACATTGAAAAGCCACCGAGTTGTGTTTCTGTGTGACCTGATCTAGGTGATTCTGCTCAAGCCAGGGTGGTTAGACCAGTTACATCTTCAGAGGTCCATTCCAACACCTAACACTCCCCCTCCAAGAAATAAGGCTGAAGGACACGGATTATTTCAGAGAACGATAAAAGCCGGCACAATTAAGGGAGACATTAAGTTAGCTGCTTGCGCAAAGGCCCTCCTTGCTCCCACGAGAGGCCTCCTCCGGCGCTCAGGCCGGCGACACTAGAAGACCCGGCGGGGTGCAAGGAGCATCCGGGTGGGGCCTTGCGGCACCTCAACCGAGTCAGAGCCCGCCCGAGGCGCGGGGGCTCCCGCCCTCCCTTCCCCCGCGGCCGCTCACCTCTCTGCCGCGGTGCCACAGACGCTGCTCGGCGCGGGGGAACCCGGCCTCGGCATCGACCCGCGTCTTCACGTCCCCGACGGAGGCGGAAAGCGGCAGCTCGAACGTCCTGCAGCCCAGGCAGTCATGGAGAACGGTCACCCGGGCCAGCCTGCGGCGACAGACACACACCGGCTGAGCAGAGACACACGCAGCACCGGGCTGGACCGCACGCCCGCAGCCTCCCGGCACGTCCCACCCCGTCCCGCCCAGCCCGCACTCACATGCCGCCGCGGGACACAAAGGGCCGTTAACTGCTGCCGCTGCCACCGCCGCGCACGGGGAAGGGGCGGGGCCGCGCACGGCAGCGAGCGGGGGGGTGCGGGGCGGGAGCGCGCCCCGAGGTCTGCGCCGCAGAGGCAAAGGGAGGAGGCGGGGACGGGAAAATTACGGAACGTTAGGGATTGGAGGGGACCTCGAGAGATCATCCAGTCCAAGCCCCCTGCCACAGCCGGACCCCCTAGATCCAGTCGCACAGGAGGGTTTTAAAGGTCTCCAGAGAAGGAGACTCCACAACCCCCCTGGGCAGCCCCTTCCAGACCTCTGGCACCCTCACCATGAAGTAGTTCTTTCTCATATTGATGTCGAACCTCCTATGCTCCATCTGACACCCGTTGCCCCTTGTCCTATCATTGGGTGCCACTGAGCAGAGCCTGGCTCCATCCTCCTAACACCCACCCTTCACTTATTTATAGACATTAAGGGGGTCACCCCTCCGTCTCCTGTTTTCCAGGTTCAATAAACCCAGCTCCCTCAGCCTTTCCTCATCAGGGAGATGCTCCACTCCCTTTATCACCTTTGTGGCTCTGTGCTGGACTCCCTGCAGCAGCTCTGTGTCCTTCTGGAGCTGAGGGGCCCAGAACTGGACACAACAATCCAGATGTCATCTCACCAGGGCAGGTTAAAGGGGTAGGAGAACCTCTCTCCATTTACTAACCACCCCACTTCTGATCCACCCCGCAGGATGCCATTGGCCTTCTTGGCCACAAGGGCCCTTTGCTGGCTCCTGGCCATCCTGCTGGCCACCAGGACCCCCAGGTCCCTTTCTCCTACACTGCTCTCCAACAGTTCAGTCCCCAACCTAGACCGGTACCTGGGGTTGTTCTTGCCCAGATGCCACACTTGTTTCGTTCAGATTGGACATAACCCTTACAAGAAGGGACATTGGAGTCTCTGCAACATTCAAGTATTTTTATAAAATTAAATGAAAGCCATTTTCATAGGTGACAGAGCCTTGGAAGGGGCTGCCCAGAGGGGTTGTGGAGTCTCCTTCTCTGGAGACATTTAAAACCCGCCTGGACATGTTCCTGTGCGATTTGGTCTAGGTGATCCTGCTGTGGCAGGGGGATTGGACTAAATGCGCTCTCTAGGTCCCTTCCAATCCCTGATGTTCTGTGATTCTTTGGGCTGGTTTGGGTGTTTCATGAAGCTGAATGTTGTATATGCATGTGTACACCAGTGGGATGCGTAGAGTATGCAAATTTATGAGTATCATAAAACTTTCGATCGTACCTGCACGCTCCTTAAATAATTCATTGATGCAGGCCATCTAGACTGAAGCAATTTTGAACACACTTTTATAATTGGGCCCAGGAGGGGCTTTTAGAGAAAAATCCAGCTGCTTGTCCAGCATCTCCTACCCTTAATGTAGCCACTCTTCAATTGCTAGTTGCATTCAGATCTGCAAGCTGCTGTCCTAATGCTTTTAGTCTGTTTCAGAGTAGTTTTTGAGTACAGTCTCATTTAGGAATGGCTTCTAGTCAAGGTGTAGCACAAACACCAAGGAGCTACAGGAAGTGCCTTCTTATAAAGTCCCAATGTAAACAAGGTACAGCAAAGGAAACCCTGTGATAGTCATGAGACAAAAATCTCGCACAGAAAACCTTAATCTGAAGGAACAATCTTTCTGAATTTGGAGAACGGAAATGCCTTTCTGCTTTTTACCTCAGCAGTTCAAAACATTGATATAAATACTCCTTTTTTTTTTTTCACCAAATTAAAGCGCTGCGTCCAGCAGCACTGACAGCAACAAAATGTTTGATGCGCAGGTCAGATGCAACCAGATCACACCTACTGGAGTTTGAAACCTAGGAGACACAGCTGGTTCTACGCCTGTAACTTGCTGTTCCTAAAGTAGGTTTAGAAAGGCTTGGTCTCTGTAATACAATCTTGTCTGTTGTCATGGCAAAAAATTATCTGTTTCCGTGAACAGAAAGAGGACATTGCCTGTCTTTCCTCATTTCATGTAAATACCTTTCATTTTCAAACAGCTCCTCCTGTGTTTTCCAGATGGGAACCTGGAGTTGCTTGCTTTTCAGAATGCAGTGTTTATTGAAGTTAGTCCTTCGGCATAAACTTCTATGTGGAGGAAATTTCCACTGATTTTTTGTATGCTTAACAGAAAATGGCTTTTAAAAAGTATTGTAGAAATGACTTTTTCATCCACTACCTTGTATGACAGTGCTGGTCTTTCATGCTGAACTTGGAAAACACTGCATTAGAAATCAATGCATAGGGGTTCTGTGGAACAAAGACGGCTGCCAGTGGCTCTTACCTCAGAATGAAAACTGATTGTCTCTATTTTCTAGACTTCACTCTTGCAAGTGCCTGACATCATACCAGGCAGGTATTTCCAACAGTAGCTGATTAAGTAGCATAGAAAGACTTGGGCTACTTAACCATTTCTTGTGACTTCTTATTTTGCCCGACTTGCGTAACTTTTCCTTCCCCTTCATACTCTGACCACTTGTGTTCAAATTAGTTTTTTAAGCTTTCTTCACTTGAGCAGACTGTAGTGAAAGTACCGTCCCTATATCCTTTTATTTCTTTCATTCCCACTGTGAAGACATGAGTAACCTTTCTAAACCATTGGTTATAAAACAGAGTGTAATGACAGAGGCAGAATTACAAACTAATCTTGCAGATTAACAGAACGCTTCTGAATTTATTAAAATAACAGACACACACATAAAAAAACCCAGAGATCTTGGAACATAAAACATCATTGTCAGTGTGCTGCCTTCAGAAGTGATTGAAAATGTGTGTGGTGTTACGTCTGTGACTTCAAGCAGAAAGCGAATGTGAAATCACACAAGCACATTACATGCATTGCCTAGATTAATTTATAAATGTGCCTTGTAATTGGTAGTGTTTAATAAACCAGATGAAGGACAATGAGATGGTAAGGTTGGGTTTATGAATATTGCTGCTTTTATGACCCCTTTTTATCCCTGTAGTGATTTTTTTAAAATAATAATTTAAACAAAAAATCCAAAACAAAACAAGTTTTCCTGTCTAGCTGATGGGGAGAAAAATTCCTTGGTGCTATCTGTTCCACAAATACAAGAACAAGACCTTTGGTGTTTTTCCTAGCTGGTATAAAGGAACTGCTCCTTATCAGATGTTGTTGCGTGTATCACTAGTTGAAAGACAAATTCTAGAGTATCACAGAATGTTAGGGATTAGAAGGGGCCTCGAAAGATCATCCAGTCCAATCCCCCTGCCACAGCAAGATCACCTAGATCAAGTCACACAGGAACATATCCTGCCAGGTTTTAAATATCTCCAGAGAAGGAGACTCCACAACTTCCCCTGGGCATTGTGCTCTGTCACCCTCACTGGGAAGAAGTTCCTTCTCATATTGATGTGGAACCTTCTCTGTTCCAGGTCACACCTGTTGCCCCTTGTCCTATCATCAGATGCCACCGAGCAGAGCCTGGCTCCATCCTCCTGACACCCACCCTAAACATATTTATAAACATTCATGAGGTCACCTGTCAGTCTTCTTTTCACTAAGCTCAGGAGACACAGTTCCCTCAGCCTTTCCTTACCAGAGAGATGTTCCACTCTCCTCATCATCTTCGTGGCTCTGCATTGGACTCTGTCCAGCAGTAGAATGCATAATGCTTAGATCTTCATCAAATATGTTCATTACTGAAAAAAATCAGGAAGTACCTTAGTGTGGATTTTACCTGTGGAGTTCAGAACATTGATCAGATTGTAGTAAGGAATACTCTTTAATGTAATCACTGTACACTTTATGCTAGTAAAACAGGAAACTTACATACAGAAAATACACAATGAGATTTTTTTCTTTAAAGAAAAAAACTAGTTAATAAGCCTGTTTGTAAGGGTAAGGGACTGGTACTGAAATAAATATGCAATTGCCATATCCCTGTTTCCTGGAATAGGGCTTTGAAGAGCCAAATAGTTCTGTATTTCTGAAATCCTTTTAGAATTTGTTGTGCAGGTTGATATGTAAGCTGCTTTAAAATATGCTTATCAAAAGCTCACGATTACTGGTGAGGTGAGTATTCTCCTTTGTGTGGAGAGGAATCCTGTGAGTGTGATTTTGCTCAGTGGCAAAAACAATGGAGAGTCTGCCTTTGACATTTCAGGTGAGATGATGTGTTAGACTGTAGTAAAAGAAAGCTGTTGGAAAGGACACAGTGTCAAGGAGAAGGATTGCAGAGCCTCTTGGACAGTATTAATTCTAACAAAGGTTCAACAGCATAAAGATCCTGAAAAATGCTAGTTTTGTCATATTCTTCTTTTTCTTGAAGTGTGGTGTTCCCTTTCAAGAGGAAGATGTGATTGTCCTTAACGGTAATAAAGAAGATGTGGAAGTGTTGAAGAAAAGAATGGAGGAGAGAAGACTTAAAAGTAAATTAGAAAAGGTAAAATTTTATGTTTAAAAATGGAAAGAATTCTTGTCTTTAAAGCTCTTAGATTGCCTGGCTTTGTCTGCTAATCTGTATGCAGGGTGGAGGATTTTATCCATTAGCTGCATTGTAATTCATTGCTACTTTGACAAGAGCTGTTTCACAGAACGACTGAACATTAAGGATTGGAAGTGACCTGGAAAGGTCATCTTGTCCAATCCCCCAGAAGGTCCACCTAGACTAAGTCGCACAGGTGGGTTTTAAATGCCTCCAGAGGAGGAGACTGCACAATCCCCCTGGGCAGCCCCTTCCAGTACTCAGTCACCCTCACTGGGAAGAAGTTCCTTCTCATATTTATGTGGAACCTCCTATGTTCCAGCTCACACATATTGCCCCTTGTCCTATCATTAGATGACACAGAGAAGAGCCTGGCTCCATCCTCCTGACACCCACTCTTCACGTATTTATCAACATTAATGAGGTCACCCCTCAGTCTCCTTTTTTCCGAGCTAATGAGACCCATCTCCTTCAGCCTTTCCTAATTAGGGAGGTGTTCTGCTCCCGTCATCGTGAATTGTGCATGTAGTTTGCTAACAGTGTATTGAAGGTGCATGTACTGAAACCTTTTGACTCGCAGACAGTGCATAGTGCTCTGAAGAATCACTGAATTCAGTGCTATGGGTAAAGCGCACAGTGTGTCAGCTATATTTTAGGGATATTTTCTTTAAAGAAAGAGCTGATGTCTGTTAATGATCAAAATTTTTCCTGTATTTGTTTGAACCTGTTGGACTGGCTCCAGAAGAGGCTGCAAAAATTATAAGAGAGCTGCAGACCCTGTGTCTCTGTTGTGATGACAGGCTGAGAGAGTTGGGGTTGCTCAGTCTGGAGAAGAGAAGGCTCCAGGGAGACCTTACAACACACTCTGAGTACTTAAAGGGGTCTTTTGTCATATTTTGTGGTTCTTACAAACCCAAGTGATTACTCGTGATGCCAATTCCCAGCATATTATTGGGATCTTTGTACTTTCTTTTTAATATGACCAGGCAGAAAGCCATGGAAATATTACTGCAGCTCTACTACACGCTCTGCTTTATACTCCTGTTCTAGAGTAGTAGTTGTGCAGTACTGTACTGTCAAATGATGTCAGTGTTGCACATGGGACTTTCTTTGGCATTGCTGGGGTTTTTTTTTCTGAGCTGACAGTGCTATTCTGTAAGATGACAAAGCAAGCAACAACTTTAGTGTTGACTCCATCCAGAGTGCAGACAGATTTAGTTGAATCTCAAGGGCGTGAATCATCATTGCCTGACACATTCAGCAACTGAGATGGAGGCTGATCATCTAACCTCTGTTCCTGTGCTTCGTTTTATTTGCCTGTGGCACTAGATGGCATATAAATGTTTTCCTAGTTTGCTTTGTTTACTTGCCAGTGAGCATATGACTCTATCTCATCACAGAGTCTTTATTCATTTGCATCAATACAGCATCATCAGGACTGGCCAATACAAGAACAACGTGATTACCCACAGAAATCTGGCTTTTGTTTCTGCTCTGTTCATAGCCACTGTGGTTAGTGTCCTTTAGCATCTGGCATAAGAGCAATACTGAAAATCCTATGCTGTTTCTTCAGATGTTTGGGGTGGGTTTTTTAATTTTTATTTTTCAGTGCTTTGTAATTAAATGTTTAAAATATCTTTAAAATTCTTTCAGCCCAATTGTTGGTAGAATATTGCAGATCTCTGTAGGTGGTTAGTCAGCCCTGAAAATACTGGTTGGTTGTATTGGATTTTCACAGAACCACAGAACATTAGGGATTGGAAGGGACCTCGAAAGATCATCTAGTCCAATCCCCCTGCCAGAGCA
>JAOXOE010000848.1:9052319-9073375 GCA_028565055.1 Phoeniculus purpureus | reverse complement strand
GCTGGTCTCTTCTCACAGGTCATTAGCGACAGAAGCAGAGGGAAGGGCTTCAAGCTTCAACAGGGGAGGTTTAGACTAGATATCAGGAAGAAATTCTTCCCCGAGAGAGTGTTCAAGCAGTGGACTGGGCTGCCCAGGGTGGTGGTTGAGTCCTCATGCCTGGATGTGTTTAAAAGATGCTTGGATATAGTAGTTTAGGGGTGAACTTGTAGAGTAGGCTTGATGGTTGGACTCTATGATCCTGAGTGTCTTTTCCGACCTTAATGATTCTGTGTTATTCCATTGCTTTTATACTCCTCTGTGTTTTCTGTTTTACACAAAAAGTGGTTAAGATTTGTAAGTGGGGAGGAAATAAGGACCCAACCACAAAAATCCCCAAACCAAACAACTGTAAAAAAAAACCCAACCAAAGAACTCTGTGGCATAGAAAACCAGAAAATTTTCTAGGATGAGAGAAACTGGTGAAAGAAACAAGACTGGTACTTGAGTTAGTCTTGGTTTTCATATGAAGCCAACAAAATCTTCTATCTTTTGGCATCAAATGACATATTTGACTGACATTCCTGTCTCAATGTGCTACTTCTCTTTGGTCTTTATGAATGTCTGTGTCATATTAATGACATCCTGGGGGGGATTAGAAGTGGAGTGGTTAGTAGATTGAGAGGTTCTCCTCCCCATCTACTCTGCCCTGATCAGACCACATCTGGAATATGGTGTCCAGTTCTGGGTGCCTCAGTTCAAGGAGGACACGATACTGCTTGAGAGAGTCTGGCGCAAAGCCACGAAGATGGTGAAAGGAGTGGAACATCTCCCTGATGAGGAAGGGCTGAGGGAGCTGGGTCTCTTGAGCTTGGAGAGGAGGAGACTGAGGAATGACCTCATTAATAGTAATAAATATGTGAAGGGTGGGTGTCAGAGGATGGAGCCAGGCTCTACTCGGTGGCATGCAATGGTAGGACAAGGGGCAATGGGTGTCAACTGGAACACAGGAGGTTCCACTTAATGATGAGGCTGACAGAGCACTGGAAGGGGCTGCCTGGGGAGTCATAGAGTCTCCTTCTCTGGAGACATTTAAAACCTGCCTGGACACGCTCCTGTGTGACTTGATCTAGGTGATCCTGCTGTGGCAGAGAGATTGGACTAGATGATCTTTCAAGGTCCCTTCCAGTCCTTAATGTTCTTTGATTCTGTATTAACTAATACAAGTAAAATTGTGGACACATGTTAAAAGAATGGCATTTGCAGAACAAACCTGTAGGCTGTACTGTTGAGGGAAGCACCAGCTCCATGCAGAGGAGCCTACGCAGTGCACCTGTCAGTTTACAGCACAACTAGCAATTCTAGAAGCATGCCTGCAGTGTTTGAATGAAGAGTAATGTTTCCTAATGAACGAGAAAAAAGATTTCTTCATAGAGTTTTTAACAATCAGCAGCTGTTATTTGTGCTGATAGCTCTCATCCTAGAGAAGAAATTATTGCTTCATCTGTGTTTTCACTTTGTAAATGGAAATGGTTTAAGAATGTAAAAGTCTCTTCGGAGTTTAGACTAGGAGTCCTACTAAATCTGGTGTTACATTTGTTATGATAGGAAGTAGACTGTGCTTAGGGAAGGATTATAAGGAACACAGGAGTGTTTTCTCTTTCCAGTAGTCAGGGATTTCTGAATTTTTTGAGCTGGAGGTCTGTTTGACTCATCCAATGGAATGAACCACTGGAATACTGTGTCCAGTTCTGGGCCCTTTAGTTCAAGACAAATGCAGAACTGCTTGAGAGAGTCTAGCACAGAGCCACAATGATGTTGAAGGGTGTGGAACATCTGCGTGATGAGGGAAGGCTGAGGGAACTGGGTCTCTTAAGCTTGGAGAAAAGGAGACTTGAGAGGTGACCCCATTAATGTTTATAAATATGGAAAGGGTGGGTGTCAGGAGGATGGAGCCAGGCTCTGCTCAGTGGCATACAATGACAGGACAAGGGGCAATGGGTGTGAGCTGGAACACAGGACGTACCACATCAATAGGAGAAGGAATTTCTTCACAGTGAGGTTGACAGAGCACTGGAAGGGGCTGCCCAGGGGTGTTGTGGAGTCTCCTTCCCTGGAGACATTTCAAACTCACCTATGCGACTTGATCTAGGTGGTCCTGCTGTGGCAGGGGGACTGGACTAGATGATCTTTCAAGGTCCCCTCCAATCCCTAATGTTCTGTGATTCTGTGAAATAGGTTCATTCCTTTCCATTAGCTCCATGTTCCATGTTCAAGATATGGAGATTATTGGAAGTATCTTCACCCATTCCACTTGGAGGGTTCCTGCAGGGGTTTTTCTTAACCGGTGAGGACGTTTCCTTTCATCAGCAGGTATTGCAACAGCCTGCAATGGCTTCTTTCTCCTTTTGGGCAAAAGTAAAATATGAATTTATAGCAAGATTGCGTTAAGATTTCAGAACTGTGCTGCACAAGCTGATCAATGCGGCTGTGACCGTACTTGCCTCGAGATTGCAGGCGAATAATACCCTGCTGATACGGTTCAATTTCCCACAGCAAGCTTGGATGCTGTCCTGAGCTCCGCTGTATTTCTGTTAAGCTTCTGTGAAATGATTTTTTCAAAGGATGAGAAACCCAGGCTTAGCTGCAGAGTTCAGCGGAGCCAAGCCATCACCCCTAGTCTTTAAAAGAACATGCCGTAACCCTTTTGCTAAACAATCTGCTCCGCTGTTACCGAGTTTTACCCAATATTCAAATGAAACGTATTTCTTTTCAACCTTTGCCAAGCTGAGGTTATTAAGAAAGAGATACAAATTAAAAGGATTAAAAATGCAGCTCTAATTAAACACATATGAGCAGCTGAGAGTCAGCTCTGCCCTGGTTATCTGTGCACAGAGAAATATCACATGCAACTTAAAACAGCCATAATCTCCATTAAGAGCTTGCTGAAGGCACCACCAAGCGATGTAATGACACGCTGTGCCCTTTCTCTAGAGCTTTTTCTGTTCAGGTCCTCAAATGTTTTCAAAAAATTAGATGAGCCATTGCCATTCCCACTTGCAACGAGGAAGCCGAGGTGGAGAGTGAGGAGAGGAGCATTTGTCTGCATCTTCAATGGCCCTGAGGTATGTGGCCTCCTCCATGAAGATGAACTGCTTGCCCCCAGAAGCTGTGGCAGTGCCGTGAGACATAGAATCATTAGGGATTGGAAGGGACCTTGAAAGATCATCTAGTCCAATCCATATTGTTTTCTAGAAGTTCTAAGCACCTGCAACACAGGCTTTAAGATGAAAGTACCTTCCCCACCATAAGTCACTATAGAATCATAGAATCAGTCAGGGCTGGAAGGAACCACAGGATCATCCAGTTCCAAGCCCACTTCCATGGGCAGGGACACCCCACATGTTCTTGCCTTTCCAAGCAATGGGTGTTTTCTTTTCAGAAGGCTGTGAAGAGCAATGAAAACATATCGAGCAATTTTGGCTTTCTACGACAAAAGGGAGTTGGTATCTAAACAAGCCCTGGAAGACACATAATCACAGCACAGCCCGTGCGATCACAGCTCGGCATTTTAAAGGATTACAGGGGGATTAGGACACTTGTAAATTCCTCACCAACCTTTTATAGAGACAGGATGGAATATTTTTTAAAGAATTCGCAAGCAGTGTCTGTCTGGTAAAAGCCTTTATTCCCATGATTTGTGCTGGGTGTGGATGGCTTTGTGAGCTGATGCTTTTCTTTTTAAGGTAGCATAACACAGCTCATCAATCTGGGCTGCATGTAAGTGCTGCTCTGTACGGTTCCTCATGGAGAATGGGAAATCACCCCCACTCTAGAGCATAACAGGTCCTTTAATTCTCTTGCTGGTGTTGCTGGTTTAACACACCCACCCGAGGGAATATTATCACCTGGGGAAAAGGAAGAGAATTTTGATCCCCAAAAGAGTGTTCCAGAAAAGCCACTCATATCCGAGGACTTCTGGGCCAACATATCATGATTGGCTTGAAAAATCACAGTAAATAATCAGGATTCACCAGACAGGATAACAGGACTTACCTGCTTTTTCTGGGAATGGGAGACAGAGCTGGACAGGAAAGGAGAGGAACACCCTGGCTTGCACCCGCATCCAGGTGAGATGATCTGACAGATCATTTGGATACGGTGCCTATTAAACAGGACTGCTCAGAGCATCCCTCGGGCAAAAAGGGAATGCCATGTAAAAAACACATCTGTTCGCTGAAATGAGTTAATTTCTCAGTATTATCTTTGGCTACTTGCTGCCGGGAAATGCTCCAGGGAGAGTTGCCCAGTTGTCCCCAGGTAGGGAGCAGCTACGGTACCCAGTACTCTAACCCACTTCTGTAAGGGAGGTGACACTTGCTCTGTGTTTGTATGTGTTTGTGCAGAGCTGTAGCTGGGTTTGGGAGCGTGGATGAAGCTCATGAATGTCGCAGGTGAGGCTGCAGGCCAAGGCTGACAGTGTTGCTGCATCCATGGATCGTCATCTTGATGATCTCCAGAAGTCCCTTCCAACCTCTACCATTCGATGATCTTCTCACCAAGGCTGCTGAGGATGGAGATTCTGTGCTGCCCCACTCCACCTGCTTCAAGAAGACTGCAGTAATCCTTGTCTGTTTGCAGTCTCCCAAGGACTGGCCAACAAAAGAAGCCACAAACTTTGGCTTCTTTTGGACTGAGCTTTTAGGTAATGTATTTTTCACCAAGAAATCTGAATGTTCCAAGGTCTGAACCTGAAAATTTTCTGTATATCACAGGACATTAGGGATTGGAAGGGACCTTGAAAGATCACCTAGTCCAATATAATTATCACTGTTTCTGTTCCGAAAAGCTGATCTTGACTGTTAGAGCTACTTTGGGTTTAGGATGTCAGTTTAAATCATCCTGTCTAGTCCTTCATAGTCTGTGTACACCCACTCACTACTGCCCACCTGTAGAGGTCTCAGAGTGGACACCCATGGAGGTCCTCAGGAGCTGGCAAACCTTTCTGGAGATCTCCATAGGTGAGCAAACAGCTGCAGCAGGTTTGCCTTTGACAACTGCGCACACACACACACACACACACTCATAAACTTATCTTATTTATTTTGGCAAGATACAATCATCGAGTGATTTGCCTAGAAAAGCTTGAAGAGATGTATGCAGGGTATGGCAGAGGGAGGGAAGAGTCTCCCAGCAGCAGTGTCAGGCTTCTGGTCTGTGGCTGCTGCTCTGTGACTCGGGTACCAATACAAGTAACTGGGCCACCATCCAGGGGGCAACAGCTGGGTTTCCCAGCCCAGGTCAGTTTGGCTGGTTCTTTTCTCCCTTCTGGCTCTTGTTTTGCTTCTAAGTGTGTTTGGAGTGCTGTGTGTTTGCCAGATTCTCTGCGGATAAGTAGGGCATGGGGATGTTAATTTTTGTTGCTACTCGTCCTTCAGACCTGGCCCTCGAGTTCTGGCCCAGAGCCAGGCTGAAGAGGCGAACGTGATGCTGGCAGCCCTCTAAACCGAGTTTTGCACTCTGTAGAAACACAAACACAGTGTTTCGTATGGTCACCCCTTAGGAAATACAGCAATGCACATTAGATTCGTTAACCCGGAGAAGCCATTGGACTGAAATGCAGCCACCTGTAAGAGCAAGCGCTCGGCTGAATGGGAGAAAGGTCCCAGTTTTAAACCAGAAGAGTAGGTGTAAATCTTCCCTTCAGAAGTGGGGAGAGATTAGTACACACAAGCCCAGCAGGAGCCCGGTTTATTGCTAATTGTGTCTTCATATTTTAGCCCTATATAAAAATAAATTAAAAAAAAAAGAGATAATCCTTGAATAGTTAATGTCCCATTTCTTCATGACCACAGGGATTAATCGGGAAATGGAAATAACTGGAAGAGAGGAGCGGAGACCAGAACACCACAGGCTGCTGCAGCCTGAGCCTGGGTGCAAGGAAGACAGAGGCACCTGCCCGTTCCCTGCTGCCTTGTGCCACGGAGCAGCCACCTTAGGAGGTGAGGGGGGGGTTTGCTCTTCTTTTCTCCTCGTCCTCCTCCATGTTTTAATAGTTCCTGGGTGACTGATACTGACCTCGAGGTCAGGAGTCTCCAGTTAACAGCCAGGAAATGCCCTTCCCATTGGTCATTATTGCCTAATTAACAACTGCAGCTCTTTCGCAAGGTCTGCCAGTGACACGGGATGGCCATTCGGAGGGGTGGGGGCTGCGCAGCACTTGGTAGCATTTGCATGTGAAAAGCCTCTGCTGCTGCTGCTGCAGCAGCTCAGGGCTCCAGCTCCCAAGTGCAGCCTCCAGCCTCCCACACACTGAGAAGGAAGTTTTCACAAGTGCGATGGCCAGAAAGGGCTGGGTTTAGGGACAAGTATTTCCAACCAAGTCAGAAGAGCTTGGAAGACCAGGGAATGATGAAATGTCCTCAGAACAGCCCATTCCCTCCCAGTGACAGGGTCTAGCCTCAGACAATGAATCCTTGGCTCGAATCAACACCAGGTTGGGCTGAGCCTGGGTGTCCTGGCCTGACAGTATGCGAGAGCAGGAGCAATTCACGGTCCCTCACCCACCCTCATCTGCCAGGACAGTCTGTCACCAGCAATGTGCCCTGTATGTATAAAATATATACATGCCTTTCATGAGGGACACTCCCTATCCAAGGGGTTAGAAAGCATTTGTGACATGTTGAAAGGTTTTAGAAACATCCTTCCTCTCTACCTGATGAGAAAGGCAAAGGGAGAGGGAAGTGCATTTTAATGTGCAGGACAGCTGACACAGAAACGCGATGCGGAGACTAAAGGCTGGAGGTAACTCCTGGGTGTTTGCTCTCTGTGGGCCACTTTGAGTCACTAGTCTGGCAGAAAATTCCACCGTAGGAAAAATGCATTGGGTGGCCCAATAAGTGCCAGGAGATGGATTCTGCTGCTAGGAGCCCAAAAACAAAGGAAAAGGCCACCCTCCGCTTTATGGCACTGGTGAGCTGTGCTGGTGCAGTTGCCTGCGTCTGGAAGTGTGTCTGGGCTCTGCTGCAACACTGAGCATTACACATCTGTCCAGCATCACACATCTGATGGGCATCAGGGGTGCAAGGACACACTTGCACACTTGAAGCAGTGCACTCTGGCTTCAGTGTAGACATGGAATTGCTCACCTGACACCTAGATACCTTCACACTGGATTGGGCATCCTCTGGAGCAGCCTTATGTAGAGAATTAATGTGGAGCTGCTAACTTCATACCATTGCAATTTCATTTCCATCTGCAGGTGCTGAGCATGTTGTGGTGCTGTGTCAAGAGCAGTACAGACCTACCTCCTGTGCCTGTACGAGGGGTACAGCTCACACAGCTACATCTGGTGAAGTTGTTGTGGAGGGACCGGACCAGATTAACCTGGTCTGAGAGCTCCATAACCAGCCTGTTCCTTTTTGGGCAGGATCCTGAGGTATGTGAGTGTTCTCCCATGTTCCAAATTCAAGGAGGTAAGCCAGGCGCTGGAAAAGCATTTCCTACTATAAATGATGCAGACAATTAATGTGGACCAAATACTACTGAATCCTTCTTCAGTGTATTTTAACCTTTCAGTCTGGTTCTTGCTGATACTGGGACTGCAGCCATTGTCACTGTTTGCCTTTGCTTTGTGTTAATGAGGCACCTGCAAGAGAAAAATAGCAGAAATTGAAGTCATGTGTCACTATAGCGTGGCTAAGGATGGGAAGAACCGTGTGGCTTCAGTGTAACTGAAGTTCTTCTGTTAAGACTGTGCTTCTAAAGGGTCGCAGAGATGATCAGCATCGCTCAGGCCATCCTGACATCCCCATTCCTACTCTATCTGTGCCAGCGACACCTAAACCCTGAATAAATCTCTGGGTATTCCTGGGTCATGTTTGCTTTTTCTCAGCCTAGTTTTCCAGCTAATGCTTTCAGAAACAGGTTTGAAATGAAGGTTTCCATATTCATGTTCCTGCTAACATAGATACATTAAAAAACTTAATGAGCTTATGTAACAAATTGCTGTATGATCCTCAAGAGAGGATCTGTACTTAGGTAGATAAGGATGGCATTTGCAATGGCACCAGCTCTGGTGAAATTACAAGGAGCATCAATTGCATGCTTCAGGCAGACTGTCCTGAGACTGGAGCCTAAAGGTCTCTGGCATGGTCCAATCCCAGCGCTGAGGTGTGTGCGTGGGGAGCTGTGCACCACAACCCACTTGCAGACCTTAAGCAGAGTCATGTGGCCCTCAGCCTCTATCCAGAGACTTTCTGTGTCCGAGGGACAAGACCAAATTGTGGTCCTCTAATTCAGAGGTGGCATCAACTCTTTGCCATCACGAAGATGATGAGCATCTTTGAGCAAGCCCCTTTGGGGCATGTCTGCAGAAATCCAGAGCTTTCCCTGAGCCTGCTTGGAGCTGTGGTGATGTGTCAGTGGGTTTGAGAGGCCACCAGTCACTCTTCTGCTGGAGCCACTGTGCCTGCTCCAGAACCGAGCTGCTGTGTCAGGTGCTGTGAGGGCTCCTGGAGCTCTCAGATCACATCTGGCCAGCTTGGGGCAGGGGCAGGGCAAGCTGAAACTGTTTGCAGCTTGTAGATATGCTTTACATTTCAGCATTTCCTGCTTCCCCCCCTTGTAAACAAGAAAACGAGTCCTCAGACTTTTGGGGACAGGAAGATGACGTGCTGCATACATGTGCAGGCAGCACAGAGCTGGTAAAGATGAGCAGAGCAAGGCAGATGTTTGGCTGATCTAAGACTGCTGAAGACATAGATTCTCCCCTGCCTGTGTGCAGACACAGCCCTCAGTACTGACCAGGTTCACAGGCACAACACACTCGCTGGAGCAGCTGAGGTGTGCCTGTTAAGGAAGGAGGATGTGGGATTGAAAACAGCAAGTACTCGGACCCTGTTCCTGCTACCAGGGTTATACAGACAAGTCAACAGTCTTTTTTTGCCCAGTCTACCAGGAAGTCACCACCAGCCAAGAGCTGTGGCAGCAGCAGTGTGAACTCAGCCCTCCCTCCCCTTTGTGGCAAAGCCTCCCTGTGACCATTTACATGCCAGCATTACTAAGCAGGGCCAGGTTTGGGCTCCAGAAGGCACTGTGGGCTTGATGAGGTTTGGTTTTCTTTGCTGGAACAAGCCACAGGTGTAAGAGGCAACTGTTCCCCTGGGCATGGACAAGGAGCTTGGGCATTCCCAGGGTACTGGGGGTTCTGGAAGATCCTAGCCTCCTGGCCATATTTCTCCGGTCAGGATGGTGGCTGTGGTGGGTTTACACACCAGCTGGGAAAGAGCAGGTGATATTTTCCCTACACAAGGCTTTGACCTGGAAACCTGGGAACAAACTTGAGCTGCCGGAGAGATTTGTGCTGTTGGCGGTGATGTTTCTGTGAGCAGTTCCCAACCACACTGCAACAGATTTACAGCCTCGCTGAAACGGGAGAATTCCTTTGGCAAAACTATGCTGGGATAAGCTATGCTGACAGAAGAGCACTTTAGCTGGTGTATTCTGTGTTTACACAAGAGGAGTGCTTTATCGGTCTAGCTGTGCTGGCAGATCTCCCCTCGGGCTAGCCAGTCTTCTCTCCGCAGCTCTGCCATGTGGGCACCCTCCAAGGAGAAGTGCATCTGACACCGGGGCAAGGGACCTTGCGAGAGCCTGGCTGCGCTGCGCGGGGGCACTTTGCCAGGGCCCCCCCAGGGCAAGCATCGCCCGACAGCCCGGGCCCAGGCTGGAGTTCAGGCCATTCTGGCAGCGCAGCGGCACACACCCTTGGTGTGGACACGGCGCTCTGGGGTAACCCGTAATTTGCATGGGTGCAGCTTGACCTGGTTTGTGCCTGTGTCTGCTGCTGGATTTGCATCTGTTCAGCTGAGCTGGTTTTGTTTGGCTGCCGTGATTGCTGTCAATTCTAATGCAGCCCAGCACAATGAAGTGGTGGCCTCATTCCTCTCCTCTCAGCATCAGGGGTGGCTTTCAAAGGCAACTATGCATCCCACATCTACAGGATTCTCAGCTGTATAAACTGCTTTGCCTCTCCTCAATTCTCTCTCATTCCTCAACAGCACCTTGCCCCAGAGCTCCCCAAAGCAAGTCTTTACTCTCCCAAACCTCAGAGCGAGGATGCAGCTCTTCTCACATTCCATCCTAGACTGCCTTGCTCTCAGGGTTATTAGTCTCAGCTCTCTGGACTTCTAAGTCACTTCACAGTGTGAATTTAATCTGGATCAGGCATGCACCCACAGTCGCCTTCCTGCTGAATTGTTGAAAGCCCATGGTTAGGGTCAGCTCTGGAGTCACTGTGCGTACATTTGTTTTGGTGGTGGAACATATCTGGCTGCATTGATGTGAGCAAGACATCTTATGCAGCATAAAACCACAGGCACCAAGTTACCATCTCTGTTGGTAGAGTGAATTCTTATTGACTTAGTACCATTATAGTATAGGAAGAGATTTACAGCAGGTTAAACTGTATTGCCTGATATCTAGACTGTGGCTCCTAAATCTCACGGGAGAGGAACTCTGAGCTCTTTCCTGAAATGCTGTGTCAGATGCTGGAAATTCAGCAAATAGCCTTGTTACACCACTTAAACGTCCCTGGACTGGTATGTCCTGGGCACTTTTCACTGCTCCAGCTGGCAGGCATGTGGCACAGGCACAGAGGGAGCATGGAGAACCACAGCAGGCTGGTCACTGGTGTTCCTGTCACGACTCCATTGGTGACAGCGGTGATAGGAAATCTTGAAGTGGGGGTGCATGTGCTCAGTCAGAGGAGGAAAGCAGTGACAGCAGAAAAGCTGGAATCTCAAAACCAAAGATGCCTGACAGGCTGCCTGAATCCAGATTTTACCTGGAGGGCCCTAAATCACACTGCCTCTGTTTTATTACTGCCCAGCAAAAGGTGCTGGTTGTTAGTACTCGAAAAATCGTCTGAGCATCCCAATTCTTCATTGTCCTCTGCCTGTGCTTTCCTGCAGTTAGCTGAACGTGGATAGCAGGATGTAAGGGGTGTGAATTGTTACACCTCAGAGAATCTCCTCTGTGCATTGGCAGCAGTAGCTCTGCATGAAGTTTTGCCAATAAATTTGCAAGGAAAAAGAATAACAGAGCTGTTAAGAAAAGAAATACCTGATCCTGCTTACATTTGCTACAGCAACCATGCAACATCCTCCTGGGCACCTCGGATACACCTGCAAGATCCTTGAGGACATGGCCTGGAACAGGTTGGGAAGAATTTGAAGGTATTGCTAGCACCTGGTGTTTGATACTGCTGACAGCCCCTCACTGTGTAACTGTAGTGCAGTTACAAGTGACAGAGCGCATTAGGTGTAGAGCTTTGACATAATTTTTGCCTGCAGTTCAGTTCCCCTCTGCTCCAACCCTGCTTCCTCTTGAGCTGCATCTCACCAGTGTCAGCAGTGGGGAAATAGCATAAAGGAGGAAACAAAGTGCCACCACAACCTCTGTTTTCTGACGAAGCAAACACCTGTGCTAATCTGTTTATGGGGATGAGAAGGGAAGAGAGTCTCTTCTTTGCTGCTAAAGGACATAAAGGCCAAAGAGTTTGGGAGTTTTGTGTTTGTCTCCAAATGTTTTGTCCCTTCAAGCTTTTCTCGCGTTTGATGCATTTGGGATCTTGTCCAGCTGAGCTTTGATGGAGGATCCAGGGAAAAGTGGCTATTTAGGGGGGTTAGGAGACTTCAAGAAATTCTACTATGAAAGTAGAAGAGTGAAATTGTTTTCTTTACTTATTTAAATTGCCTACATGGAAAGGGTCATGAGCTTCAGCTCACATGACCCTGGTCCCTGACATAGTTGTCAGTTCACTGATTTCATCACCCCTTTAGATGACTGAAGAGTGAAAGGTAACTAGAAATACAACATCTGACTGCTCTGTAAATTCCTTTTCTGCTGTACAGGTACTGTCTGCATCTCTGCTGAGCCCCTCTGTATAGGGTTCAAAACAGTCTTTGGAGATGTTTGGATAATTTCAGTATTAGGATGTAAAACTTGTGCATGTCTGTGTGTAAGAACACACACAGAGAAATGGGTATTTAAAAAACACACCTAATGCACTCGATTGCTTCCTTGCAGGGGCACAGGCTGCAGAACCTCTCAAAGCTGGGAATGGAAAAGACCTTTTGTGCCTGGTGCCCATCACTGTCAGTGGAGCATCAATGGAGGAACCTTCCCCAAACCATCACCCTTGTGCCTCAGCAGTTGTTTTCCTAAAACGTGGTGTATCATATAAGGTATCACACAGGCTGAGAGGAAAGGATAGAGAGCATCTGGTGAGAGATGTTTTTGCACTGCAGGTTTAGCTCAGTGACACTGACCGCTCCCCTTTCCAAAAGGGGAAAAGAAATGGAAGGTTCCTATGGAAGGATTTGTATTAGCTACAGCCTCAACTCAGCTGAGCAATGCTTTTTCAACTCATTCCTGTGTCTGAATAATTGCTTTTCTGCTGGTTTAGCCTATAGGACTTTTTCTTATTGTTGTAGTATAAGCAATTAGCTGTAGGAATGTATGATCCACTGATGCTTTTAGAGAATGAATTATTGTACCAAGAGCCTGTTTATCTTTTTGCTTTCAGAAATACATGAATCTGGATTTCACGTTTAGCATTGTGATGTTTTGACTGGGTTTGGGTTTTTTGATCTGGGGGTTTTAATGCTGGGGTTTTTTTTTCCTAATGTGGAGCTTGCTTCCTGCACTACCAAGCCGAGTCCAGCAATGCCATCCTTTGCAGCAGCACTCTGGCTATCAGAAGTGAACTTCACGGTAGAGCTGCTTCTAATGGACATAAAATGGAAGGGGTAGAAATACTCAAGAGGATGAAGTGACCACATTGCCTGCAGGCAAAATGTCAGAGCCCTGAGGGGGGAAACCTCAGACAGATGCAACAGTTCTGGTGACAATGGCTGTCACTATTCACTTGGTCCCACCTGGTAAGGATCCAGCTCTCACCAGCATGGGAATTATTGCCCTAGTTTTATGAATGAGGAGACCAAGGCAAACGCAGCTGCAGTCATAGCTGTGCTCATCTCCTGCCTCAAGGACCAGGCTGACTGGGAATTTGCGTCTTCCTCTTCTCTCCCCCATGCTGTGGCTGCAGGCAGCCTCGTGGCAGCTTCCTCCCAGGTATCCCTTCTGCAAACCATCCAGCTCAACAAAACCTGTGTACAAAAGCCTGAGAAACTCCTTTGCAGGAGCCCGAGGCAGCCGTGCATTGCTGCTGAACCTCTGCCACATGCCAGGCAGCATCTAACCTGGGGCCTGAATGTGCTGGGTGTCAAAATCTGTCACTTCTGCCCGTGAATTGCTAAACCTGTCCTCTCTGCTGCAGGCTCACGGTAGGCTATGGCCAGGGGACGCTCTTCCTCCAGCCCCATCGGGAAGAAGCAGAGAGAAAACGTAGCTGGGATAGTGTTTATTAAGCAAATTAATAGGTTGAGGAAAAACCAGCCACGGTGTGGGCATGCTTTCTTCTCACCTCCTGCAGCAGCAGGGGCTGGGAGCTGAGGCCTGGAGCTGGACAGGTGAGGAGCGTCCTCCTGCCACCCTCCATCCCCTTCTCTGCCTGAGTCAAGATGGGGCGGAGGAAGGAGTGGTGGTGATGTAGAACTGGGGCTGTGCACTCACAGGCCCTGATGGAGTTCCTGCTCCCTCATCGTGACTTCTATACCAGCATCGCCTTGGCCACACTGGTGTGGGTGCCAGCAGTTCTGCTCGAGTTCAACGTTGCCAGCCCCCGGGGTTGCGAGAGCCTCGGGATGGATAGGGGCAGCCCGGGGCTGTATAATGAGCCGGTGTCTCCCGAGCGGCCGCTGCCCCCCTCGCCTGGGGCAGAAGGCGAGGAAGAGGCTCCTGTAGGTGACGGATGCTCCTGGTGCGAGCGGCCACGGGGAAATAGATACAAACCCACCCCCAATTCCCAGGGACGAGCTAAGAGGAAGAGAAACTTTCCCGTGGGACCCGCTCAGCAGCGGGGAATGACAGTACGAGGCAGTCACTGAGATCAACACCGCGGCAGCAGGACAGTCCCTCCTCTTTACTCGAGGGGGTGGGGGACTGCCGGGACCAGGGCTTGAGCAGGAAGAAAGCGACCCCGAGGGGAGTGAGGAGGGGGATGTGGTGCGCGGGCCGTCTGCTCGGCGCCCAGGTGTCCGCGTCTCCGGCAGGAAGGTACTACACGTACCATGGCTTTGCTGGGGAGGCTCGACTGGCAACTACGTTCCACTGCACTTGTCCTGAGGACCTCTTCTTCCTCCTCCCTTGCCGCCCCCACTACCCCGCAGCCCGGCTCTGCTTCTCGGCTTTGCGGGAGGGTGTCCCGCCCCTCCGAGCCGAGGCAACCCGGGCGGGCTCCAGTGCGGGGGGGCGGGGAGGGGTGTGTGTTGGGGGGTGGTTCCACCCCACTTCCCGCCCCTCTCCGCAGATTTACTCGCAAAGTCTGCGAGGCCCGCGGAGTAGCAGCGCCGGGCGAAGCTCCGCAGGGGCCAAGGCGCCGATCCGGCCGGGTGGCTGCAGTCTCGTTAACGAAACAGATACGTGCGAGTTTAAATAAGTTTTAGAGGAAGAGGAATGTGACTAATTAGCATCCCCACGCTCTCTTTTAATTGCTCTCAAATAGGAAAACTACTGGATGTGAGAGAAGCTCAGGAGTGGGCTCTGCTTCCCGCCCCGGGAGCGTGTTCACACCTGGGGAGGGGGTTTTACGGCCCCCCGCGGGAAACTCGTAAAAAGAGGTGGGCGGGGGGGACTAAGCCCCCAGGAAGCAAGAAAAAGACGTCTCATTGGATACAGGGGATATCCCCAACGTAAGGGCACCAGTTCAATATTTTTAATAAGTAGATAAAGCTGCTACCTGTCAGGAGCCACCCCCACCCCTGCCTGCTCCCCAGCTTCTGCACACTGTACCCCGTGCGCCAAAGGGACTGCCCGGGGAGGTGCCGTGTTCCTGCAGCAGCGCCGGCTGCCTCTGCGCGGGGCTTCCCTGCAAAGGGGGAGTTTCTCAGGTTGTGAGGTGCAGCCGGACCGCGGCCAGTGCGCTCTGCCGGTGACCTCAGCCCGGTTTGCCTGTGACCCCTCCATCACATCCCCCAGAGAGGGGCCGAGCCGCTGCCCTGACCAGGCGCTGAGGCCGGTTGCTGACTCAGAGCATCATCGGCAGGAGCCTCGCTTGACCACCTCGGCGGCACCTATGCGGAGTCGGAGGGGAGAGCGGGGCGGCTCCGGGACCGGAGCCCTCGGAAGGCTGTGGGAAGGGCTCTCACCTGGCCAACCCTGCCGCGGCTGTGCCTTCTCCGTACAGCCCGGACCTCCGCGACTGTCCCGGGAGCTACCGCTGCTGCCGGGAGGGACCGAGGAGCCAAGTGGATGTACGGGAATATCAGTCTCAAAATCCCCCCCATTCTCTCTCTGCTTTCTTGGTTTGTTTTCCAGGAAGCCAAATGCTTGTTTCGGCCGCCTTATTTAGGTAGTTTCTTACCAATCCCTCATTGTCTTCCACACCTCTACTTGCAAATTTAGATGATATTTATATATTTACTTATATATACACAACAAATAATAGGAGATTGAATTGATCTTCGTGATTTTGACCACTTAAATGAGAGAAAGCGAAGGTGTTCAGACCTTGACAGCAATAAAGAATGAGAAAACCACGGTCGTCTCTCATTTCTAAACAGAAAGAAGTTCTAGCTTCTGGGGTTATGATAAAAATGACCAACGTTACTACAACACAGGGTCTCTTTGGAAGGCAAAAAAGCTGATCCCAAACCCGGAAAGCTCAACGGTTCGTTCCCTTCCTCGTTTCTTTCTAAATCCATCTTGTCCCTTTAATACAAATGAACTTTAAGCTCCCCCTGCCTTTTATTATTTAGATTCCTAGTCTTAATGACGCCAGGAGCAGTGCAAGCACACTCGCTAATAATCGTCGCGAACTGCATTTCAAAGAAACATCCCTGGAAGAAAAACACCGTCGCTTAGAAAAAAACCTACCATAAATAGAGACTCCACCAAAAATGATAATGCGGAGTCCCTGATGATGATGGACTTAATGCTGCAGCTGCAAATCAGCACCTGCCTTCTAGATAAGGCAGATAACACCCTCGACCAGTTACTTCCAGCACTCCCATGCTCCTTGGGTTAACTTTTAGATCGTTCATATAATGACGGAGGGGTTTCTGCGCTGGTTGGGTTTTGTCGTTGTTGTTTTTTTTAAATAATTATTGTTATTATTCTTCCCTGATCCTTCGAAGAAAAGAAGAACAAAAAAAAGCGAGGGAAGCGTGGACTGGTTTAAATCGTGAGACACGGGTGTATGTGGGGCCCTTAATAACAGCTGTGGGGCGGCTCGTCCCCAGGCACTAAGATAGCCGAGATCTCCGCAGCCAGCACTGTCCAGGGTCATCTTTTGTCTCTGCCACAATAAACAAACACTTGCTCCTCTCATGCAAATGAGCAGTGATCCGGATGCACCTTAAAACACCGGGAGAAGTCGTTGCTTTTGAGAACGATGTTCATTTTGTCTGACACACAGAACTGCATAGATCAAATAGCTGCGGAAAGGTAGCAATTTGGCAGGGAAGCGTTTTCTAGGCTTAGATGAAAGTGTGCTCACGGCGTCCGAAAATGCCTGTCTCACCTCCCACCTGCTTCCCCGGCCCCAAGTTTGAGGGAAAAGATTAGGCAGGCGGGATATTCGTTATTAAAATTTTAAAAAAGAAGAAGAATTAAGAAGAAAGGTGATGCGAGGAATCGTGGCACGATTCACACAGCTCTGGACCGGCCACGCTGAATCAGTGCTGCTTTACCTACCAGCGATTCAACACAGGTGCAATAACCTTGTCGGATCATTAAGTAAATTATAGCTTAACCACCGGTAGCTTACAAGTTGTTATCAGTAAGTCAAACTCTCGACAATTAAGCAAATTGGGCTCCGGCTGGGGCTCGGACTTTCTTATTTTTACAACGAAGACTTTTTCCGAGTTTATTTCGCCCAGAAGTCGCCGGACTAGCCGAACGCTGGGGCACCGGAGCTTGTGCCTCCCCACGCGGGTTTCTGTTGGGTCCTGCCACGCGTGATGGGGGTAAGAGCGGTGCTGGTGTTACCCCCCTCACAAAAAAATCCTGCACCCTGGGGGGCTGTTTGGGGCAGCTTCGTCACAGTGTGGGTGCGGGGAGGTTGTCCACGCGTGACCCCTTCCCCGCGGTCAAGGACTGCCCCCTCCCGCACCCTGAGCACTGCGGGGGTCCGGCTCCGCGCTGCCTCCCTACCCCTCCGCGGGCGCGGAGCCCAGCGCGGAAGGAGTGGCTTGAGGCTGCGCGCTTCCTCGTGAGTGGCTGGCAGCCGCGGCTCCCAAGCCATCCCTAGGGAGGAGTTATGATAATCCTATTGCCATTAAGGGCGTCTGGGCAGGGAAAAAAACCTGAGTGACCATAAGCGCGGAGGTTTAGTCCGTCATCCGCCTTCATGCCCGCCAACTGAGCTCTGTCCGGGGGGCAGCTCCTCTTCCCCAGCGCCGACGTGGATTTACCGCCCGTGGGGGGGGGGCTGAGCTCTCATCTGTTTTCGGCTCCACACACCTGGTTTGGACGCTGGACGCCATGTTGTGGAAACTAGCTGATAATGTCAAGTATGAAGAGGACTGCGAGGTGAGAAGCGCGGGGAGGGGTCGGGACTGGGGAAGGGGGGCGTCCGGCGTAAGGCAGCGCAGAGCTCCGCCGCCCCCCCAAGCCGAGCTGCCCTCTCACCCCCAACTTGCAGCCGGTGCCCGGTTCCCACCGAGCGGGATTCGTCCCCTTTCCGAAGACGCCGGGTTGCGTTTTTCTTTTCTTGTTATTTTTTTTCTGAGGTTCGAATTTTATTTTTTCCCCCTGAGGCTTTGGACCTCTTACACAAAGTGAGAGAGAGCCCCGTCCGGGAGAAACGACCCTGCACCCGCGTCCCTGCCCCGCGCCCGGCGGAGCAGCGGCTCAGAGGAATGGGGCAGGAGAAGCAGCAGTTGGGGCCGAAGGCAGGAGCGAGCAACCCCTGGCCCGCCCGAGGCAGCCCCCAGCTTCCCTCGGGGCCGAGCGCCCCAGCCTGTAGGACCGGTCCGAGCGGGCGGGGAGATGCGGAGGAGCCTCCCGGCAGATACTGGCTGCCGTGGGGCTGAGCCGGGCAGCTCTCGCCTTGAGCAGCCCTATCTCCCCACAGCCCCCTCCTCCGCGGGAGCGTCTCCCACCCCCCGTGGCTGAGGTTCTGCCAGGTTTTGATCTCTCCGAGAGAGGTTGTGTGTCCCCCGTTCCCCCACGGCTTCATCGGTCGCGGTCCGCCTCTTCGGCTCCTACAGATTAGCTGCAGAGTCCCTCTTCACGCTCCATTGGGACCCCATTCACCTCATATTAACTAGCCCTGTTATTTTAATGACCGTGAAGCCAGAAGCTGCTAAATCTCTGGATCAGCTCAATGGAGACATTGAAGCCTTGGCTACCGAGATTTAAAATCGAGGGAGAAGCAGAGATGGGACGGCTGAGGACAGAACCATCGCCCGTCCTTCGCCGTCGGCCCGACGGAGCTGGGGGTCCGAAACGGCCCCTGGGGTCTCGAGGAATGCGAGAAAAGTCGGGGTTGCAGGGGTCCTCCGGCCTGCCCTGCGTTACCCAGGGCTCGTCTTTCCTAGGGCAGCAGGCTTGCTTGCCTCGGAGTCCCTTTCCCAGCCGGGGCAGCGCTGCGTAAAGCGGCCTGGGGCTCTGGTTTGAATTATTTTTATTGTAATGATGTTTCCCATGAGCTGTACGACGCGATGGTTAGTCTGTGCGAGCGATGAGGGGCGAACGGAGCGCTGGTTTTTCACCTCTTGGGAGCAGGGCTGATGCTTGCGGCAAGTCTCTTAAAAAGTGAAGACGAGACCCCCGGGCAGTAGCAGAGCGGTTCTACTCCTCCCCCAGTACCTGACCCCCACAGCTTGGGTTGCCGTCGCTGCCTGGGACCCCCTTGCTGACGGCCTCCTCTCTTCTCTCCCCATCCTTCTGTGCTTTCCAGGACCGGCACGATGGCAGCAGCAACGGCAACCCGCGGCTCCCGCACCTCTCGGCCGTCAGCCAGCACCTGTACAGCCCGGCCCCGCCGCTCTCGCACTCTGGCGCCTCCGACTTCCAGCCCCCCTATTTCCCTCCGCCGTACCAGCCGCTGCCCTACTCCCAGTCCAGCGACCCTTACTCTCACCTTGGGGACCCCTTCGCCATCAACCCTCTGCACCAGCCGCCCCCGCCGCCCCCCAGCCAGCAGCAGAGCGCCTGGCCCAGCCGGCAGAGCCAGGAGCCGGCCGGACTCGCCCCGCACGCTCGCCCCGGACTCGTCCCACATCTCTCGGCGCTGGAGAGCGGCTCCGCCGCGGGTCGTCGGGAAACCTACCGACGCTCCGAGCTCCTCCTGCCTCACGGGCACGGGCTGGACGCTTCGGCTCTAGCCGATAACCTGGGTCTGCACGACATGGCCCACCAAATGGAGGAGGTGCAGGTAAGGGCAATCCCACCCCGGGCCACCCCGTATGGCGGGAGGCGAGCAGAGACCATCGACCTCATAGCACGTCCCGTCCGTACTGCCCCATGCCCGTCCTCGGAGCCGAACCCGGGGATACGCGGGTGGGAATGTTGTGTGTTTCCCCAAAGCCTCCCCCCACCTCGTTCCTTCTCAGCGTTCCAAGGTGCGAAACTTTCTCCCCGCTGTCTTTGCAGAATGTGGAGGACCAACACTTACTGATGCACGACCAGACAGTGATTAGGAAAGGTCAGTGAGGCAGCTCCGCCGTTACTTTCTCTTGTCAATAGTTAAAACTTAATGACGCGCCGGTGACTTGACGTCTAATGATCTCCTAACAGATGGATCGGAAGGGTGAAGGGAGGAAGGTTTTCTAATGTCACCCAGGGGGAGGTGGCCACGGAGACAAACAGCCGGCGACACCGGCCCGTCCCTACTCGGGCGAGCCCTGGCTCCCGCCCGTGGCTTTGATCGAAACAGGGACCTCGGGCTGAGTTTAATGCTGCCCTGGGTTACCTGTGTGAATTTTGTTTAAGGGTTTTGTTTTTGTTGCTTGCACTCGAAGACAGTTTGTTTGTTTTTTGGGTTTGGTTTATTTTTCCCCCCAACTTTTTTACAGGGCTTGAGAAGGGAAAGAGCTTTCTAGCACAAGCCTGCTCGACTTTCTCTTCATCGAAATGGCTTGGGTTTTTGTTTTAGTTGAGGTTTTCAGGAAGGAAAAAGACGTATTGAGTCAATTTACTGTCATTTAGTTTTGGAGGGGTTTGGGGTTTTTTTTTTTCCTGCTTTTATTTTTAAACAAATTTGTGCAGGGGGAAAAAAAAATCAGTGGAAGTTTTCTCGGCAGACTTCAAACAAATGCCCGAGTGAGGAAAAGCAGAAGTGTGTGTCAGAGCGCTGATTGCTGCCTTTAGCTCATGGGAGAATAATTTCGCTGTCAGATGCACCACCGAAAAATCTTTCTTTTCCCCCTCCGGGGAACGGGGCCGACCTCCGCTCCTTAACCCTTTCCCAGCGGTGCTGGGAGCCAACAGCCCACCACTGGCAGTTAACTGGGGTGGATTCGCCATGGGGACAGAAAAGCTGGGTCTGTGATTTGCAAAGCTTTTGTTGTGCCTGTTCACCTAAAGGCTGAAGCTGTTAACGAGCAACGTTTTACTTTCGGTTCTCTTTGGGGCTGTCTCCCTCTCCTCGGTGTGTTACTGTCTGTTAGGAATTCGCTGGGCTTCGATTCTGAAGGCGGTTTCTTAAATCTGCGTGTGCGAGGTGGAAGATGGACCCCCAGCGGGAGCTGGGAGGTTTCCCCCGCCCCGGCTCGGAACGAGTTCTTGGCAGTAGCTGAAGGATGCTAATTTGGAGTCTGGAGTTTTTATAAGCGTGGATTTGCTAACTAGCAGCATGCTGCTTCAGAGACGTGGGGCTTGCACGTTTTTAAAGCGCTCTTGGTTGTATTCGGCAGCTCCCTGAAATTCAGAATACAGCTGTGCAGGAACAGCTGGGGAGAGCGGTGGGTCTCAGCATAGCCCTGTGATGTTGGTAGATGGTGGGGATG
>JAOXOE010000848.1:9036522-9052219 GCA_028565055.1 Phoeniculus purpureus | reverse complement strand
TTGGGGCTCCCCGGGTGCGTCACCCGCCACGTGACTCAGCGGGGCCCTGCCCGGGGTGTCGCGGTCATGTGACGCGGCGGGTCTCTCTCCCTTCAAGAGTCGACTCCAATCGATCTGCGGGCGCTCGATGCAGCAGCCTTCGCGGAGGAGCATTCTTCGGTCGCGGCCGCCGCCGCCGCCTCCTCCCCTGCCGCCGCCGCCGATCGATGCGCTCAGGGCTCCGGTCGCCATCTTAGGGGGAGAGCGCGGGCGGCAGAAGGAAGGGTCGGTAGGTACCGGGTTGGTAGGTACCGGGTCCATAGGTACCGGGCCGCCCTCGCCGCCCGGCCCGGGGCTTCTCCACCGCACCCCTTGCCTGGAGCGGACGTCCCTGCTCGGTGCCCGCCGCGCCTCGGCTGAGCGCTGCCCGTCCTCATTCAGTCCGTTCCCCCACGCCCCCTCCACGCCCGGTTGCTGATCCTGGTCCCCGTTACTGGTGTCGCAGCCCGGGGCCAGTAGAGATGGTGCGAGGGGCTGACCCGCACCAGGAGGAGGTGCGGGAAGATGCAGGTAGCGGGATGAAGGGCGGGAGCGGGGCTGCGGGAGCATGCCCGGCCACCCCTTCCCTGCCGATCGGCTCCGCGCTGTCCAGATCCACCAGAGCCAGCGAGGCTGAGGGGAAGGTACTGACAGAGGCACTTGGCCGACTAATGCCGCATTATTGCTGTCTTCTCTGTTGCTCCTTAATACAGTTCACGTTCTATTTATTGGCGAGATTTTCATTTCAAACAAGTGCAACAGGTTTTTCCCTTTTCTTTCATTTTTGGCTATCTTAATTCTTGACTAAAATATCTTATTGTTTGGTGTCTGAACTGAAATTCAGCAAGACATGCTTTATTTAAAGGTCATGGTTGTTTCATGCAACTCTCTTGTATGTGACTTTTCTTCTTTATTTGTTTCAGGCCCCTCCAAGGCAGTCCTTGCTCACAATGTATAGAACAAAAGTCAGTTTGAAAGACCGTCAGCAACTTTATAAACTGATTATTAGTCAGCTGCTATATGATGGATACATAAATATTGCCAATGGCTTGATAAATGAGATAAAACCACAGTCAGTCTGTGCACCTTCTGAACAACTGCTGCACCTAATTAAGTTAGGTAAGATGGAATAAAAAGCTAACTAAAAAGTCCAGTTTCTCAATCTGTAGTTTAAATCTCAGGGAATTAAGAAGGTAGCATAGTGTTAAAGACATCTTTCATGCAGAAGTCATGTCTAGTAATAGCAAAGCACTTGGTATGTGTAGATACAGCCTTTGCCTCCATGGCTTATTTCTGAAGGCTGTTCGAGCCCTGTGTGTCACCCATCAGTATGCATTCAAAGCAAAGCAGATACACTGAGTGTTGTCAGAAATCTGCTTGAATTTCTGTGACATGTAAGAATACCTGTGGAGGGTCCTGGCTGACTGGCAACCTAATAAAAATGTGCTGCAGGACCATAGAGTCCATAGACCTAATAGAAACCTGGTCCACACAGTTTTCTACCAGCTTTAGAAGTATTCTCCGTATGAATTTTCCTAACACTGCTGGAAAGGGAGCAAGCTCTTCCATTATCAGGCTTCACTAGCTTTTATATATCAGTCTCAAGAAAGTAAGTTTCACAATTCAGGGTCTCAGCAAAGGTACCTCTCTGTGTGTGTTTCTCGCTGAGAGTGCACCCACACTCAGAAATGCGTGAGCTGCTGCTTGAGACAAGCTGACTAAGTTACTGGAGGAAGTCTAGCCATAATATCATCTCTTCTCTGTATTGTAACTGAACTGGTTCTGCTGCCTGAACTAGTTGAGTTTCCAGGGCATAAATACATGGAGCCTTGTGTCTATTTGAAAGAAGACTACTAGACTTGCAATTTCTAGATGAAAGTAGCATGATGTGGATGATGATCATAGTTGGGTGCATAGCTGAACACTCTTGTGCCTGCCCTGTTACCACTTCCAGTGCTGAACTGCCTTTGTTCTGTAAACACATCCTGGAAATAAAAAAGAAAAACCTGTAGAGTGGGTTTGAAGAGGAGTGAGAATTTTCATTTGCAGAGCTGGGATAGTTGCTTGTGGAGTGTGGTGTTTTTTTTTCCCTTGATGCAATAAAACAGGAAAAGAATAAGTAATGCTACTTTATTTTTTTTTTTTTTTGCTTGAAATCTCATTTAATAGTGTTGGGGCTTGTTTCTGTCTCTGAAAACCTGCCTGGAGGCCTCTTGGTGGCTTTAGTGCCTGTCCGTGCATTAATCAGTGCTTAACATCCTACAGTATTTGCTGGTTGAATTTTAAGAGCAGTGTTCTGCTCTAGGGTAGCTTCTCACTCTTCACAAGAAGTACTGCTGTGTAAATCTTCTCTGCTCGCTTAGCTTTGCTCAGCAATGGCTGCCTCTCTTAAAACTTGACTCGTAGCTCCTGTAGAAATCTTAAGTCTGTAGCTTAGATCTGGCCACAGCTTGTCTGTCTAAGGAAAAGGTTAACCTGGTTAAAGTGCATAAACTTCTCTCTTTTCAGGAATGGAAAACGATGACAGTGCTGTTCAATATGCAATAGGACGGTCAGATACAGTAGCTCCAGGCACAGGAATTGACTTGGAATTTGATGCAGATGTACAGACCATGTCTCCTGAGGCTTCTGAATACGAGACTTGTTATGTCACATCTCATAAAGGACCATGTCGTGTAGCTACATATAGCAGAGACGGACAGTTAATAGCTACAGGATCTGCTGATGCCTCCATAAAAATTCTTGATACAGAGAGAATGTTGGCCAAAAGTGCTATGCCTATTGAGGTAAAACACTGAATTTTGTGAATTCCTGAGATGCTCTGTGTTGCCTTGTCTGTGCCTTGTGGCTGGCTCCGTGGGTTGGGCTAAATACCTGTCTCACCATATTTCCTGTTTGAACAGCATCTCATGAAGTGCCCTTGAAGAAAAGAAGAAATAGGTCAAGTATACCTGTGCACCTTCTGGCAACAGTCTAGAGAACTGAGCCAGATGCTGCCTCTGATGGTTGCTGATAATTGCCTTAGTGTATGAACAGATCTCACTGTAAAACCCACTTACATTTTTGGCCTCTCTTGTGTCCAGTGGTTGTATTTTCAGAACTGCTGCACAGAGTACAAGCATACTTGCTTTAGTTTTTTCACCAAAGTACTTACCAGGTAACAATTTAAAATTGGCTTGTTTTTTTTTTTTTTTCCAACAAATTCTCATCACAGTCAAAGTTGCAGTTTTTCCCCCCTCCCTTGATTCTTACTGCAATACAGTATTTTCCTTTGGACCGTTTACAAATGTGGTGAGTTCTCTTGCACCAGGTCTCTGCTGCTGAAACTAGTTTGTCTTTGAGCAAGTCACTTGTTCTTTGTAAAGACCTTGATAAAGGTACAGAGATCTTAACCTGTTAACAATATATAATGGGCCTTCAAATAATTAGGACAACAAATTATTATGTCCCTAGTCACATGTCAGCTGTTGTCTGGCCACTCTGGCAAGTGTAAAACCTACTTGTCAAGTCAAAAGCATGTTCTGCTTTCTAACACTCTACCTTGTTGAATGTTGTTTGTAGGTGATGATGAACGAGACAGCCCAGCAAAACATGGAAAATCACCCTGTTATTCGAACGCTGTATGATCATGTGGATGAAGTCACGTGTTTAGCTTTCCATCCAACAGAACAGATCCTAGCATCTGGTTCAAGGGACTACACACTTAAACTGTTTGATTATTCAAAACCTTCTGCCAAAAGAGCCTTCAAATACATACAGGTTAGATACCATACTGGTTCAGAGTAACAACCAAAGCTTGAATATCTAAGTGCTGAGGTGTTAGAGAGCTGAATTGTGTCTGAGCCGATACGTGGTTAGGTGTGTAGGAGTATGTAGCTACAAAATTTGCAGACGTTATTGTAATTGTGTGCTAAGAGTTTGAGCATAATGGATGCCTATATTCTTTAGATCTAGCGCCTGTCTGCTTTTGATTAATCTAGGACAAATCTAATCTGGGTAACTGTGGCATCAGTTACACTATCTTTGTTTTGGAGGAGAGTTTGGGATGGTGTGGTGAGCTTTGAGATTGGTGGCTGACAAAGCCACCTGTCACTTTTGTCTAATTTCCCAAAAAACAGCCGGCATGCAAGCTGCTCTGGAATAAAAACTGCAGTATGTGTAAAGGTAACCTGTCAATTTAATCCTATAGGGAGCATTTTCTGTTTTGCAAAGCCAGAACACGTGCTGACAATTTAACTAGTTGTGTAGTACTTTAATGCCACCAGAACTGTCACTTTGATTTCAGATGGGGTTTTTTCCTTTCTTACACCAATGATGTATTTTTGATCAAACAGGAAGCAGAGATGTTGCGCTCCATTTCTTTTCACCCTTCTGGAGATTTCATACTTGTTGGTACCCAGCACCCAACTTTGCGACTGTATGATATCAATACTTTCCAGTGTTTCGTGTCATGCAACCCTCAAGATCAGCACACTGATGCTATATGTTCAGTAAATTACAACGCGAGCGCAAACATGTACGTGACGGGAAGTAAGGATGGATGCATCAAACTGTGGGATGGTGTTTCAAATCGCTGTATCACTACTTTTGAGAAGGCACACGATGGAGCTGAAGTCTGCTCTGCTATTTTCTCCAAAAATTCCAAATACATCTTGTCAAGTGGAAAAGACTCTGTAGCTAAACTGTGGGAGATATCGACTGGACGAACACTGGTCAAATACACAGGTACGTTGCAGGTGTCTTTCCAGGTAGCTTCTGTCTCAGGTACTGACCTTGGCAGGGGTGGTAGGGCTGTCAGAAGAATATCCTTACAGGCTGCTGCTTTGAGAAGAAATTGCCACAAACTTTTAAAAATGTTTAGTGCAGGGTAATTGCAGAAGAGAATCTGTGATCCTTGTATGTCAGTCAGGGCAAGCATACATACTCTGAGAAGATTTTGAAGACTTTCTTGACATCAGTTCCCCATTGCTGTGTAGGGAATTCATCACTAAATTGGAGAACAATAACAAGGAATGCTGACCTAAGGACTAGAATGCTTGTGCAGAGGTTTTTGTTCTCTGTAGTTTGTTTTAGAAGCAGTGATTATTGAAACAAAACAGCACCTTCACTTTTCTCGCTGGTAATTATTCTAATATTGTGACTTCTGTATTTATTGCTAGATTAGGGGCACGGTTTAAACTAGACAGGTCAAAACTAATACCTAAGCCAATTCCAGATACAATAGGCCACTTTCCTGCAGAATACCTGTGGGAACAGAGGGAACTGATCCTACTTAGAGGCAGTTCTTTGAACCATTTAGACTCTTGTGCCAAAGATGGTTCTAATAAGCTATAGGAATATTCAGAAAAATAGCTGCAGCTGCTTTGTACCTTCTTTGGTGGTTTTATTTTTCCCAAGGATGTGCAAGGTAGTCACACTCTGAGCTTGCTGACACTGCAGTGCTTTGATCTCTGCAGGGTTTAAGAAACAGTGAGAGATGTAGAAGCTTTGTGTGTGACGGCTGCTATGTTTCAGGGGAAGCTATGTTTAATGTTAGACTCACGGCCTGAAAGAGGAGAGAGTGTGAGAGGTTTGTGTATCAGCATTAGGGATACGTGTAGGGTTTTTTCTGAGCGCCAGCTCTATGTTGTTCTCAGCCAGCAGGGTGCAGCACCTTCTTGAGTAATTTGTGAACTCGGGTAGGATGCAGGTGCGCGCATTGCAGAGGAAACACCTATATCCCAAACCTTTTATTTGAAAGGTAGAGCCAAGGTAGAGTCAGGCAGCATGCCATGTGGTAGATAAAACCCAGATGTTGTCACTAATAACGAGAAGCTGTATCCTGCCCTGTGTCTGTCTGTGTGGTCTTGCTCCTTCATTACAGCTGTAAGCACCATATAGAAATATAAAGTAAAAATGCTGTTAAAGTTAGCTGGTTCCACTTAGACTTAGTGATTTGGACTTGACTGACAGCGCTGGAGCAGTTAGTCTTTGTATTCACTAAGAGAGTTTAAAATATACCATGTATATACTTATGAATCATAGGATGTCTCAGATTGGAAGGGACCTTAGAGATCATCTGCTCCAGTCTCCCTTACTTATTCACCTGTCACATGTGGAAGTGGTGAACATGTGGTGGCAAACTGAGAATAGAAGGCTCCTTTGTAGACTGCAGAAACACACTTACAGGAGGTTTATTCGTAGGGTTCTGGGAACTTTTACAAAACTGATCCTATCTGGGTTAATATTTTGCTGCATATCTTTAGGAGCTGGTTTGAGTGGACGACAAGTACACAGGACACAAGCTGTCTTCAACCACACGGAGGATTATGTGCTGCTTCCAGATGAAAGGACCATAAGTCTCTGCTGCTGGGATTCAAGAACTGCTGAACGGAGAAATCTCCTTTCTCTGGGGCACAACAGCATTGTCCGTTGTATCGTCCATTCTCCTACCAACCCTGGCTTCATGACATGCAGCGACGACTACAGGGCTAGATTTTGGTACAGAAGGTCAACAACAGACTAAGGACAACTTTATAAAGCTGCTGTTATTCAGATTGATTATATCGACTTGTATTGATTGTGCTGCCAACGGATGCCTAGATGAAAGCCACGCTCTGCCTGGTTTTTATTCTGTCAGATGTGGCAGAAGACTATCAAAACACTGAGACTGAGGTTTGCCCCATGCTAATTTTTTTTATTGGTGTGGGTAGCATTCATTTTTTTTAAGTCATCTCTAATTGTACTCAAGGAGTAGGGGGAGGGGTGGGGGAGAGAACAAAATCATCCTTGCAAGAAGGAGTGAACTTGTTCTCCTGACTTTCTAAATCCCACAGAAGATAATGTGACTGTATCTTGCTCAAACTGGGCAGTATGAGCCAGTTTTGCTCCGCATTGTATCTGTGCAATCCTATGGAAGTGTGTTTAAGGAATGGATTACACAAGTTAACAGCAGAATTTGGCACATAATGTATTGAAGCCTTAAGCTGCCTTCAGTTCTGATTCATTCTTTGTAAACTTCTGTTTTGTATCTTCTAGTCTGGGATGCAGGGAGTTGGTGAGTTTTTGTTGGTTTGGTTTTTTTTAATTGGCCAAGTGGATCTTCAGTTTGGAGCCAGTCCTGTGCCATAAGAATTCAAAACAGGATTTTACATTGTTTAGATGAATTCAAGAAATGGTGTACCAGTCCTGGTATTAAAGCTCAGACTTGAAATCTTGGCTTCTTTTGAATTTATCTTAACGAGCGGCAGTGCTGCAGCACAAAAGGGTGAGAACAATTTAGAGCCCTTTAGTATCTCTCAAAGAAAGGATGTGCGTATTGATTTTTGTATGCGTACCTTGGAAATGTCACTCTGTCTGTTACCAGCACTTGAATTACAGTCCTTTTTTTAATTATTCAAAAACCCAGAGTCACTCTTTCTTCTCCATGTTATCTCTAATAGTTACAAGTTTCCTGAGCCTCATCCTGTTCAGCAGGAGCACAGACCATTAAGACTCTCCATGCTTAAACCCTCTGTACATTAGAAAATTCACTACGTAGTTTTTTATTGGTAGTTGTCTGTGCGAAGCTTGAACGGTGTGTTCATTCAGGCACCCTGTGCAGTGCTCTTGGTTTCAAGCTTCAACAGGGTAGGTTTAGATTAGATACCAGGAAAAAATTCTTCTCGGAGAGAGTGGTCAGGCACTGGAATGGGCTGCCCAGGGTGGTGGTTTAGTCCCCATCCCTGGATGAGTTTAAAAGACACTTAGATGTAGTGTTGGGAGATCTGGTTTAGGGGTGAACTTGTAGAGTAGGGTTGATGGTTGGATTTGATGATCCCAAGGGTCTTTTCCAACCGGAATGATTCTGTGATTCACACTTGGAAGCTTCCTTTAGCCAAATGTTCAGCACTTGTCTTTTGTGAGGACTTCAAGATTGTTCTTGCTGCTGGATTAACTTTCCATTGCCACAGATGTAGTCGCTGATGAGGGTGCAGGTTTTGTCTATTTTGATAAAGATTATCTTTAAAAGGTTTAATACATAATGAGGGAAATGCATTAGTCTTCTGTATCACAAAGGAGAAATTAGTATTGAAAGGCTGTGTCTTTGGGGATATGTTAACGCTTGATGAATTAATTTTCCTACAGCTGAATCACAGAATCACAGCACATTAGGGATTGGAAGGGACCTCGAGAGATTGTCTAGTCCAATCCCTCTTCCAGAGCAGGACCATCTAGACCAAGTCACACAGGAACATATCCAGGCGGGTTTCAGATACAACTGTGGATTTATAGTCTAGAATGTGGGATTTTTTTCTTAAAAGAGACAAAATTTGGTTTTCTCTTAAAACCTACTGCTATGCAATTCAGTTTTTAGGCTTAACAACCCTCTTTGCTCCTCTGCCTCTCTTCAAGTTTCTATACATTTTAGAAACATGGGTGGCACGAGATAGCAGTTGTGGTGGCTTTTTTTGGTAGAGAAACAAGGAGAAGCAGAGCACAGTGGAAGGGAAAAGGGAAGTCTTGGCACCCAGTTACTAGCGCATGCTGTACTCGCTCAGCAACAGCCACCTTCTGCTGTTACAGCAGCTTGATAAATCGCTGGCAGTGTTAGTGGTTTTTTGGAGTGTCTCTGCTTTTCCATTCTAGTAAAGCAGCTGTCCAACAGCAACATGTTTGCTACCAGTGTTTGGACTCAATTTTACCACCACATTGGTGTTTTTTGTATGAAACCACTGCTGTAGTTGGTAAGTTAGCAGAGTGCAAGCTTTCACCTAAATCTTCCTTAATTCTGACATCTCTTATGTTACAGTGTAGAAATAATTCTGTTAACAGAACAAGAACAAGGCTGTGCACACTCGTAGTCATCCTGTTAGATCTGCATTTGACTAAATGTTCTCCACGTGATAGTGCTTACTGCTACCATCAAAGAAGCCACACACCTAGGAGCTGGACATGATGCTAACATTCCAGTGCAGCTACTTGCCACTTGGTGAGTTTTGCAGTCTCAGTAGCTACACCCCAGCGAGCTGGGATGCTGAGAGAAGCGCTGTCGTAGTTGAGATTTATCAGCTCCTCAAGAAAGTCTCCATCGTGTGCTTAAAGGCTGGTTGTATTATTCATCTGGCATGTAACCTACTCTTACCTCTCCACAGAGGAAGATGTCGTGGAAACATGGCAGGGTGATGCCACAGCTGATGCATTAGGTCAAGGAGCCGTGTGAATGCGAAAGCAAAGCACTTGGGAGTCAAATAATGATAGTTTTGCATCTTTGGCCTTCAGCATTCCAGGACACGCTGACCTGGCAGGCAGTAACTGGCCCAGAGCTCTAGGGAAAGTCTTCCCCAACAGATCCCTTCTGGAATCAGGCTCATTTGCCACCCATTAAAACGGATTTCAAATTTCATTTCAGAGGGGATAGTGCTGTGGGTAAGTATTTCTCATTCCCAAGACACAGAGGCTATCCTTCCAGCAGAGCTGCCCTGTAAGACTGAATCCCAGGAAAAACTGAAATGCAGTAAAGTAGTTGAGGTTAGGAAGTTCTTGTGTGGCTGTAAGGGACCCATCAAACATGCTCCAGCACAACTACTCTGCCCACTGAGCAAACATCCTCACATCACCTTGCGTATGTGAATAAACCTTGGTGCAGCCAGAAGCCTTTCACACAGCACCGACCCTGGGTGCAGTGGGGTTACACAAGGTCTTCATAAAGTCCCTTTATAAGAAGAAAACAGTATCAGCGCCCTGAAAGCTGAGACAACTTGAAAGGCATGAGAAATGCTTGCTTCATAATGCTCAAGCGATGCCTTTGTGGCAGTGTTACTGCTATCAAGCACTGCGCAGCCCCTTCTGCGAGCAGCATTCTCGTATTCATGACGCTTCTAAAAGAGGAAACGCAGGAACATGCAGCAAAACAGAAGGGTGAGACCTGCGGTTAATTGCGACAAGTTGGTGACAGATCAAGCAAAATTCCGCTGGTGGACGGACTCTCTTTCTCACTTTTAGAGGCTAATAGAGTTTTTCTGGTTTATCTGCTGTTGTTTTTAATCCTACCTGCTGTCGCAGAAATTACCTTCCATGAGAACCTTGTTTGGCAAACTCCTAAAAGCGTGCTTTGAGGGGTAGAGCCGTCAGATGCACTTCCTTGAGACGCGGTTCCTAACGGAGTGACTGTGTCTCCTCATCCCGCCGTAATTCTCCTTGTTGCTCAAAGCGTTGCTGCTGGTGAGTGACAATGATGGATGAAAACAGAGGAATCAACAGAACGGCAAAGGTACGTCTGGCTTTTTGAATACACCAGATAAAAAATAAAGGAAGAAAGGTCCTAGAGAAGGGTTTGATTGGTGCCTGGGAATGCTGGGAATGCTGGTTTTCTCATCTCAAGGTGATGCTCAGGTACCAGGTGCCTCCCTGCACTTGTGACAGAACTATTAACTGGAAGAAATGTCTTCTTGAGCAGATCTCTGACTTAAGTACCATTCCCAAATAACTGTGAATAACTACACCTGTGAAATAACATTTATAACTTCAGGTTTCCCCCCTGTCTTAGTGCTATCCTGAAGTAATATTTGCTGCACAATTATACTGTCAGAGACTTGATCTAGGTGATCCTGCTGAGTCTCCTTCTCTGGAGACATCTAAAACCCGCCTGGATATGTTCCTGTGTGACTCTGTCTAGGTGGTCCTGCTCTGGCAGGGGGATTGGAATAGATGATCTTTTGAGGTCCTTTCTAATCCCTAAAGTTCTGTGATTCTGTGACTCCCATCTGTGCAAGTCTAGGAAGCAGTTTAATGGAATTATTTCAGCCTGGATTATTATCTCAGTGTTTACTGTAAATAAACTGTCTCCTGGAAATTTGATACAGAATACAGTGGGGAAAAACAGTTTAGATTGGTACTAGCTCAGTGAGCCATTATTTTGCACTTAGAGTTCTCCCTTGAGGCACACAAAGAGAAGAGGGCTGTTTTCCACATTAGTTGATCAGAAATTGATGCAAGGTATTTTTCATTTCTCTAGAGAGAAGAGATTTTCTGTTTCTAGTCTGGTATTTTCTGGTTTTTAATCAAGATTGTCAGAGGGTAATTAAATGTTGTGGTAGCAAGCTACTATCCTGTGCTGCGGTGAGATCATTAGACACAGCCACAGCACACCCAGCTCAACACAGCTGACTAGCAACTGAAAAAGTCACATTTCTTTCTGCTGTGTGATTGATGAACTGGTTTATAAGGTTCATTATAACATCAAATTGTTATCTACTTAGTGCAAAGATACTCATGATGTGTTTATTCTACTGTCTACACTTGAAGCGCCACCAGCCAACCATCAGCAGTAGCTTCGCTGTGGCAGGTACCGCTTTGCTGTCACTGCTGTGCCCCAAATATTCCATATTCACTTGGAAAACCCTTTACTGGGTTTTCTCTGTCACAGACAGAGAAAGGACGTTTGTTGTGTGTAAACAGTCTGCACAGGAAACACTGCCCTTGGCGCTGCGACTGCTAACATGGCTGGGCTGGTGTGACGGCAGCGCTTGGGAAATACTTCTCGTTCTGCTTGACAACATTTACTCTGCTGTTGCCAAATGAAACACAGGAGCATTTTTTTAAACAAGTACTAAGTCGATCTGATATCTCCTTTCAAAATGCCTTGTCCCCATACTCCCATCTTGTCCACAAACTAGTGTGTCAATGGTCGAAGAATGAGGTGTGGTGGTTTCTGTGAGCTCCTCTGTGCCCTGGGACGTGTATTCCTACAGCTACAGGCTGCTAGCAGTCACCCCCCAGTCCCTTTCTCAAACACCAGGGAGAAAATACGTTTCTAAGTAGGATTTTCCAGAGCTAATACGATGATCAAGAAGTTATGCCAACAGCCAAGAGGAAACTCTTGGTAGAATAGAGGAATCTAGATCTTCCAAGGCCTCAGACAACACATTCAGGGCTATTCTCAGGGACACCATGGGGTGGATGTGGACTTGATGCCCAGTTTTCCCAGGGAAATCATGGAGGTAGAACTTTAGTTCAGTCAGGGCCTTAACCCAGGGTGTTTTCACTTCAGTTCATTCACTGTCAGTTAGCACATCCTTCTAATCACAGACTCGGGTGAATGAGAAAATAAGCCATGAACAATTAAGCAAACACATTAACACCTTCCCCCCATCCCTACTCTCAACTTGCTATACTTTTGGGGGGATATGTTCTGTCTGCCCCAGCTCCTCCGAGAAGGTGATGGCACAGGAGGTTGGAACTGATGGAAGGGGTCTCTGTTTGCTGCTGCTGCTCAGTGGTTATCACTTCTTCTCCTCTCCTCCATGCCCCATACTTGCCCTGGTGTGGAGTACCAGTGGTCCACTCAGACACAACAGGGACCCTGTCTGGGATTCACTCAAGAGAATGTTTAATTGTATTTGAAAGTAGTCTTGTGGGCACAAGCTGTCACTTTGATTCTTGTGTTTCTGTACCATTTCCAGTGCTGATAGGAGCTGAAAAATTCCAGGGCAGTGAGTGAACGGCTGCTCTTGATCTTCTGCTTGGAGTGTTCAAAGTAGAGAAACTGTTGAGGAGAAGGAGGGGAAGGAGAAGGGACACCCCCCCACACCCCGGGCATTCAAGTGAGCTGCTTTGTGCCAGGAATTCTTCCCCATTTGGAAAACTGCTTTAGTCACTTGCCACCTCCTCACCCCAGCACAGAGGCGTAGATTTTGTTGAGAAAGCATTTTCTCTTCTAGATGCACTGCTTTTCTACTTACACGACTGTGGGTTTGGGAGTGAATGTCTAATTTCGTCTAGAAGCTGCCATAGAAAGAGGAAGGAAAAGACTTCTGCCCGAGCAAAGGCAGTCTGTACAAAGGCAAAAGCAGTAAAAGTTTGCAAACCTGCAGACACTCACAAGCACAAAAGGGTTAAACCCGTGGATTTGCAGAAGTGTCGCCTGCACAGAGCTGTTGCTGAGCTAATGACAGCTATGAGTAATTTTAATTAATGCTATTATTTAATGATATTCAGATTTTGCTTTAATAATCAAAGAAACAGAACCCTTCAGCTGCAGTTCATGTTTAGCTTTCCTCCTCAGGTTTTCTGCCTCTGAAGGATGAGATTGTTCTGCAGAGATTATAAAACAGTTCTGTTCAGTTTCCTGGAGACCTCAACATGACAACATCGAATGCACCAAACCACTTCTAAGGTCAAAGAGGAGTAAAAAATGACCACAATGCTTGAATATCCAATTTCTGTTTCAGCCCCAGTGCCCTGTGAGTTCTGGGAAGATGCAGTAGCAAAGAAAAGGCATTTCTCAGGGTCGTCTGCAGGAGGGACTTGGTGTGTCCTGCCCCAGCCCCTCATTAGCATCAGCAGCTGCAGGCCAGTTGCACTGGGGAGATAATTTTACTACGTAATTAGCTCCCTTCATCCCCAATCGCTGCTTCCCTCTGGGGTTCCTACAGAGTGTGGCAGAGCTGGAAGGAGGCTGAGCATTTGCTCTTCAGGCTTTTAGCCAGACCCTTCAGCGCTCCTGATCGATTGGGCTGCACTGGGAGGGATCCCATCCTCCTGATGGAGTAACAGGAAAATAGGAGACAACAAAATGAAAGTCAGCGTAAGTACTAGATTATTTTAATTCCATTTCAGTTCATTTAATGGTTTTGCTTACTTAATCTGTAGTGGAAATGTGATAGTGGAAGATCTGTGTTTGTCAGGACCCTCTCTCAAAGCTGTTTGCTTGTTACTGACAGAGCACATGGTCTTAATTGTTAGTGTAAGTTAACAAAGGCTTTGTGAGAACAACAAGATGGTTAAGAGGGGTAAGGTTTTGTACTGTGCATTTGAGTGATAAACAATTCACCTCCTGGGATCCTTTAGGGCAGCTCTGGTCAGCCACATTTCTTTGGAAATGATGAGCTTAAGTGATTAACACTCGGGCTGGGGGTTTTGCACTGACTACTACAAAATGAGTAATGGAAATGTTTTAACAACCTGAGTCACTCTTTGCTGAAGAGACTCTCAAGTCATTTCAGTGTGAGTTGCATGAGCCTGGGAAGGCGTGGGTGCTCCGGGATGACGGCTGACCGCATCCTGCCGCGCTCTGTGCAGGTGGAACTGAAGCTCAGACAGGGACAGGAGCAGTGCAAGTGTTCACCCTCAGGAAACACTGCTCTGCCCTGGTGAGGGATGGCACAAATCCCTTTTGTAGTGGTTTTGCCCAGACTTTCAGCACACGGAGAGCGAGTGTTAGTTCCCTTTGTGCTGAGCGGAGCTGCACCCTGGACCATTCAGCCTGACGCTGCAGCCCATCTCTGGCAGCTGCAGCCCAGGCAGGGTGTGTGTGGTCACCATGTGCCGTGAGTTAATGATGGGGAAGGGGCGATGACAGCTGCGCACGGCAGCAGAGATGCATAATAAGGGACTTGGGGTGGGTAAAAATCCAGACGCTTTTTTTCCCCAAAAAACCCTTAAAATTTCAAATAAATGCAATTTGGTCAGAAAGAGTGAGTGTGAAAAATAATGAACTTTTTTGGGGGGCACAGATAACGGCACCGAGGGAGCCGGAAGAAGCAGCAGCCTTTGGGAGCTGTGATGTTGCTGCTGATTCATTATGAATCAGAGAACACCCAACCTAAGCCTCTGTGCCTCGGGTTGCTGTCACTTCTGTCACGTCCAGGGAATTGGCAGAAACCCCACTGCAGGTCAGATGGGACGCAGGGATGCTATCTTGTCCTACTTGTGCATCTGGCAGGAAGAATATAGAGCAGTCACTGCAAAGGAAACATTTGCAGTCTGCTCCTGACTACCTGCCATAGGAATTCCTGGCCTGTTCCCTGTGCAGGCAGAGGAAACAGCCAGGAACCCGCTCTAAGGAGTCTCTGGGAAGCATCTAATAACCCGGTGGCAGAAGGAGGGAAGCTCTACTCATCAGAACTTCCTGTAAGTTCAAGTTTGGGAAGAAATGTTGTAGCCCAGTGAAAGATACGAAAGGGTTTGGAAAGTTAAAGAAGTGCACGTGGGCAAACCCTTTGAACAGAAGGAACCAAACCCTAGAAACACACGCACGTTCTGTTTTCTACGTGTCAGGAGATGGCAGATCACTTTTCCTTGAACTGGAGCTTAAGACCACTCATGCAAAAATGCTGTGGGAGAGACATTCTGATGGCACTGAAAGCAGCGGGGGGCTCTGAGAGTTCTAAGACAGATTTGATGAAATACATTAGTGGGGAAAAGACAGTCTAGGGTGAAGTAACTGAACCAGCTTTTGATTCCCATCACTGACCATCCTGAAGCTGCAGAATTTCCAAGTGGTCCTGTATGAAGCTTAAAAGCTGGTTGGCCTTTATGTTATCATTTATTTATTTGATCTGATCACCTCACCTTAGTGCCTGGTTCTACCCTCCAACTACCAGCTAACCCTGAAACAGGCAATAAAAGCAAGTCCTGACATTTGTTCCTTGATGAACTTTATACAAAAGAATCTGATGCTTCCATGCGACCAGAACACTTAGTTTCCCAAATGAAGTACAAAAATATAGCAGAAGGACCTTGTGCCGGTCACAGAAAACATTGCATGTAAAGGAGGATGTGCAAGCTCCATGGCTGGAAGGAAAGAATCACAGAACACTAGGGATTGGAAGAGACTTTGAAAAATCATGTAGTCCAATCCCCCTGCCACAGCAGGATCTCCTAGATCCAGTTGCACAGGAACATATCCAGGTGGGTTTTAAACATCTCCAGAGAAGGA
>JAOXOE010000848.1:9015644-9027723 GCA_028565055.1 Phoeniculus purpureus | reverse complement strand
TTCTCTGGAGACGTTTAGAACCCACCTGGTTATGTTTGTGTGCACCTTGGTCTAGATGGTCCTGCTCTGGCAAGGGGGATGGATTAGATGATCTTCTGAGGTCTCTTCCTAATATTCTCTGATTCTGTGATTCACCTATACAATTGTAGAAGTAAGGATGTATTTGACTTCACAAGGAACTTATCAATTTATCTGAAAACATTGCATGTGTTGTTGCTCAGAAGTAACTTAAGCTGCTACCACTAGAATTAATAATTGTTTTTATTATTTAAAATCAATTAAACATTTAGCATAAATTGTATTTATTGTTAATCTAACATGAGGATAAAATTCCAGAGTATTCCCCAAACAAAAATCACTATTTGTTTTAGTGTGCAACTTTAAAATAAACTCAAGAAATCTTGTTTCCTTTTTCCCCAGTGGTGTGGATATGACTGCAGTTCTCTTCAAACTTGGTTTCAGTGAATCATCGTTGCAATCTAAAATGGCTGCTGGTACAAGCACGTTTGTGGTGGCATACGCTGTTCACAAATTGTTTGCTCCGGTCCGAATCAGCATTACTGTAGTTTCTGTGCCATTTATTGTCCGATACTGCCGGAAAATTGGTTTCTTCAAACCTCCTGCCCCAAATCCATGATGACTTCTTACTGGTTTTACTCTATTTTTTTTTAAGTGCTTTATATCCATGTAGCTTTTCAGATTGCTAAGTTTCTTTAAAAGACTTATTTGGATTCATGTTAATGCTGACCTCCTGTTATGCAACTTCCTAGTGCTTTCAGGTAAATGGTACCACAGTGAACAGCACTGTCTTTCCCTTTTGCCACCTGTTCTTTAGAAAAACCTGTTCATATGGTATCTGGTTTCCACTGCAAGGGGTGATATAAATGGCTGACATTGAGCAGTCTCTTTAGGGCACACTTTTCTGGGCTTTGATAATGTAGTTTTTGGGGCCTTGATTTTTGTTTTGTGTCTAAGTGGCAGCATTAGTTCAATACTGTGTAGTTGGGAATCAGAACAAAACTCACTTCCTAGTAATCCATGGAATAAACAATATCCTACTACAGTTCTTTTAGTAACTGTATATATTGGAATCAAGTGGTAAGTGGGTGTTTCATTTGTTATAAAAGGTTGTATATGATGAGCCCACTTGTGCAGTACAACACACATGCTGAACAAATAATGTCTAGGCTCAATTATTGCACAGTGATAACTGTTCTAGCCAAAACAGATGATGCAGTGACTGGAAACTTAACTCCTTTGTGGTGCTTCCAAGTCTTAATTTTGTTTGAAAATGTGCTTTATTTAAGGGCTAGGAGCTGGCCTTACTAAAGTCCTTTTATGTTATTTTACTTGTTCTGATAGACTCGTATGGAATCCTGAGTTAACTGAAACATTCTGGTTACATTGTAATCAGAATTACCTCTTATGTGAACATATTCTAAAGATCAAGTCAGAGGCAAGGTATTTGCGAGTTTTTGATGTCTTGAGATCTGGCTTTGGACTACAGGCACTTTTTTAACCCAAAACCTAATTCCAGCAGCTTTCTGCTCCTGTGGATGACTCAAGCCTGCATCTGAAGTGCAGGCATTACAACTCAGCTACTCAAGAGCAATTCCTGTGTTTTTGTCTGACAGGCTATCCAATGGTTGTTAGATTTGCTTCTACTTCCTCATTTAGACACAATTCCTACTATTAGAGTTGCATGTGCACTACCTTTCAGTTAACCTAACGACTGGATCATCAAATTAGGCTGTCACTAACTTTGAAACACAGGTTTATCACAGACTTAGGACTGTGCTTCCGTGAGACAGTCTTGTAGATGCATTCCTCCTTCCAGGTCTGTCTGTGTTTACATGTACCACAAGGTAGCTCTGACCATATAGGAGTCTGGTTACAGTAAAATAAGAGGAAATTTCTCTGGTAATGAGTAAGTTTTAATTTTTCATTTAGTGAGGAGGGGAGAGGGGTAGCAAGTAATTTATTTTTGTTGTAACCTATGAACTCCAGCCAGCTGTAACATAATTTGTACCCCAACTCTTTTCCCACTCAGAAGGTCCAACCCAAGGCTGGCTGGATACACTGGATTCTCAGGCTCACAGTGAGGAAGCTGTTTGTGCTCTAGGAAAATGAGTCAAACACACATCCTTGTACCTGTGATAATGCTAGATTTTAAGATACAGAAAAAGGGAATATAGTTTGCTTCCTCTGCCCTGTGGAAGAAGCAAGCAGGTACTAGAGACCATCATCTGAAAACTGTCCTGTGACAAGGGACTGGTCTCAGCAGACCTGTGCTGTGGCCCCAGAAGAGGTCCTAGTGTCTCGAGAAGGAAACAGTACCAGGCAGGTATACATGCTAGAGGCAGGTATACATGTAGGCCTAGTACTTACATGTGAAGCATTTCCTAGGTAAACACTGTTCTAAATATGAGGACCTACTGAGAATCTGCCTCATAGCATGGCCTGCATCCAGGGGAGCTGCAGGCTATGTGACTAACAGAACTTAAGCTAAGCAGCTGTGCATGACATGCTGTGAGAAGGAGCTAATGCTCTGCTGTTTCATGCATGCAGGAAGGACAGGCAAATTCATTGTGAAAGCCTGCTTACGCAAAAAAGAAAGCTAACTGGGTTTTTTGTTTGTGCCTGCTTTTGCAATGTGACTGCTGCAGCTGGCAGCTTGTCCAGGGTTGGTGCTGTCTGAGCCAGCTCTAATGGGCATAAGTTTTGCATCAGCTTGTCCCTCAAGGAAGCTCTACCTTCATCCTTGACTGATCTGTGATTATTATACCCATTATATGTAGGTGGAAGCTTATTACTGAGTGTTGAGAGATGAAAACTGCACTATTGACACAGCAATGGAAGGGTTATCCCAAGGTTTGATAAACACTGCTGTAGCTTTCTGTGATCTCTAGCTGTTCTATTATAGTCTTAATTTCAAGCAGGCAGGCGCTATTTCTTCAGTTTTACTTGGGTTTTTTCTACATGCTTTCTTCATACCATTTTAGGGAACAAAAGAAGAATGCCAGAGTAGTCACAAGGCATCCTTGTTAAAGCAGCCATTTTCAATGAGCATGGTTTGTCCTGAAGTTGGTAAAGGAATATGCAAGTTCAGTTTTAAAAATTATTCCTGTTTTACAGGAAGACTTAAAACAAGTGTACATACAAGTCAACAGCACTATAGACTTTCATGCAGTAAATAATTTCAGTTGGAGCCAGAAATCATGTTGCTTAGGGCAAATATGGATCTATACAGTACTGGCAATTTGTTTAGATAAAAGTTTTTGCAAAGTATCAATTTAAAACTAGAGTATATATATTGATTTTTGAATCCTTGCTTGTTAAAGGATAATTTTTTAAATCATTTGTAAAATAGTGAAGATTACATTGAAGTCTTGCAATGAAAACATAATAAATTGCTTTCTATTATCTTGTTTGAAGTGTTTTACTGGAAAACAACTGGTTTGTATATGTTTTGGTGGCGAGTAGCCTGACCCTTAATGTGTTTTAGGGAGTATTACCTTAACAATACCAGACTTTAAGATTAGTTCCTGTTATGCATCCCATTTGATAACAATTATTTCCAGACCTTTAAGTGGTTTTAGTCTATGTTGTCTTTGAACAATTGCATTTTAAAAAAAGGAAGCAACAGCCCTTGGTTTGTGGTAGTAGAAAACTCCCAAGATAAATAGTAACACATTTGGTACTTACCTTGTAACCCTGTGTTGTGACTGTACAATAGTGAGTGACCACCCCTATTCTGTGGCACCAGCATTTTGAGCAAGAACTTGTATACCAGCTTCTTTTTTGACAGAGGCAGGAACTCAACTTATTCTGAACATAGATGAGTCCAGCTGTACTGATGGCAAAGACAAGTGGTTGGAGACAACCAGTGCAAGTAATGCCATAAGGAACCTTACCATGCTAGTGGCAGTTAACAATGAGTCTTTATTTTAAGATTGCTCACATTTAAAACAATAGAGACCAAAATAATTCAAACATCATTTTTCAGACACTTACTGTTTCAGGTCACACCACAGTTACGATACCTGCCTCCTAACTTGCTAGGCTGCTAAGGGTATCTCCACGATATTGCACTGTTCAATAAGCCAGAACAACTTGCTCTTGTTGGAACAATGAACCATTACTAGGACAGACCACATCGTAAGAGCCTTGAACAACTCAATACTTTCATCAACAAACCTGGCCCACATGTAACTGCATTTCAAGTATCTTAAAAACTCTCCACAACCTCCAGCTAAAGGTCAAATCATTTTAAATAGCAATTACAGTTTAAGATGATGGCCAACCCAAAAGATCCCTATTCCAAATGCCGTTAGGTTCCAAGACCTCGCTTTCATATTGTAAGCATTGTCATAGTCACAGTACAAAGACTCCTCTTGTTGATCCCATGAGGTTACCCCTGCTAAGACTATGTTCTGGATGAAGCAGAAGCAGCAGCATCACTTTTTCTGCTGTTGGGCATCTTTGTAGAGTTTGCTGTAATCCAAGGATGAAGAAGTAAATCTTTCAGGGGCAGTCGATGGAAGGGGCTGTGCTTCAGCAGCTTTGAAATCAAGTCTCTTGCACCTTCTGTTACAAATGGAGGAAACTTGAATTCCACCTAAGGACAGAGAAGGGACACCAATGAGCTGCAAATAGGATTATTTGGATGGAATTTCTCTACAGTACACAAGAAGATTAAGGATGTTGGTAAACTAAATAAGCTAACACCCTGATTATTATTCAGTTCATAATTTAGAAATTGAAAGATGGGGAAGATTAGTTGCTGTGTGAAAGTTGCTGTGTAGAAGTTCAGGCAGAAACAAGGTAGACCCAAGGAGGTTAAGGCACAGTAATATCTTGGGGTCTCTTATTCTACTAAGTGGCTGAAGACAGTTTACATGATCTAGTTTTATGTATCTCTATATATATGTCATGTCTTGCTACAATTCTGATTATCATACCTGTCCTTATTCAAAAATTACCAATTCTTAAACTTCACTGAGACAGCAGAACTATTCAGCTAGCCCAAGTAAGCGTTGGCACGTACCCTGGAAATAGCTCTGTAGGTTTCCTGATAGGTTTTAGCTTCAAATGGTGGTTTCCCTACAAGGAATTCATAGCACAGAACTCCTAGGCTCCAAATGTCCACTTTTTCATCATGTGTTCTTCCCTCAATCATTTCAGGAGGCAAGTAGTCCAGAGTGCCACAGAGAGTTGTTCTCCTGAAGAGCAAGTTACAAAGTATTGATTATGGCATTTCTAAGATTGATTTCAATAGTTAGATAAAAGCAAATGCTAGCAATCATCTGTACCTCAGTGCAGCCTGCCTTGGACAGGCTCAGCACCACTGGAATATCTGGTAGAGAACTTTCAGCACTCTTTTCTACTTCGGCTTTAAAAGACATCTCAGTCACTCAGTCTTACCCTTCCTTTTCTCATACCACTTGACAGATATTCCTCCTTTGTCAGGTGCAATTCACACTGACTGAGCAAATGCTTCAAGTCGATTGCTAGTGTGGTGTTTGAACACAAGTGCTGGTCTGTCATCTCAGGGGCCACTGCAACCCTGTAACAGGAACCAACCTTCTTCACCTGTTCCAGGTTCAGCAAGTTTTGAACCACACAACCTGAACAAACAGGATTAACAGCACTCCCTCCCTGCTACACCAGTTGACTATCAAAACATTTGCTGCAGTTGCCCAGTTCTTGAAGAATATTTTCCAATATTTTAAAGTAATTTCACACCTCCATAAGTACAACAAGAAAGTAAAGATTTTCCTTACCACAGTATTTCACTGCATAAGATGTGTATTACATTCTCACCTAGAAGATGGAGCATGCACAGACCATCCAAAGTCAGCGATTTTTAATTCTCCATTTGAGCCAAGCAGCAAGTTTTCTGGCTTAATGTCTCTGTGAATCACATTCTTTGAATGACAGTATAACAGGGCATCTGCTAGTTCTGTGATGTACTGCATTTAGAAAGGAAACAACTTTAAAGAATAAAGACACTGTCATTCTAGCTTATCTGACCAGAGCATAACCGTACTAGGCATAATTAGTAATTTAAGTGGGAGCAATTATTTCTTAAACCCTTGAAATCTGGCAATACAGGCTCTGCCTCTAACAAACTAGCATCTAAGGATCTTAGCTTCACCCAACAGAACGACTTTATCTGAAGGTTAGCTTCATGCAGCACATACTTTATATGCAAAGATATTAATGAAAAGGAAGCTAAAACAACCTACAGTAGCAGTTCTTTGCTCATCAAACTTGGTAAGCTTCTGTAGTTCTTTGTAGATTTCTCCACGAGGGGCATACTCTAGAATAAGGTAGACTCTTGTAACATCATGGAAGTAGCCATACAATCTGAGAATATTGGGGTGTCTGCAAAAAGAATGAAATAGTCTTTTAAACAAGGTATTTGTCCATATAACTTTAATTCCCTTTCTTGCCTCCCCACTTTCAAGGCAAGCATAGGAACTTAAACATCTTGTAAGTGTTCCTTTAGCTGACAGCATATCCATTAAAGGAGCTTCACAGCAGACAGCTGGTGTTTTATCAAAGCAGCAGCTTTGAGTCCCTACTAGCAAGCAGCTAGCCAAGAGTCTGCCTGATTCATATCTTTCTGATTATGCCTTTCTACAGCAGCTGGAAAGTAATTACCATTGAAGGTGCCAATTGATTTGCTGTTTGGAACTTAAGCTTAAAAATGTGAAAAATAATTTCTTCAGCAGCTTGGGCTTGTTTCAGGGAAGCAAAAAACCCAAAACAAGCTTAGACTCTTGAGAAATTGCAGTTACCCATGTAAGTCCAAGCAACAGATAAGGGTTTGGGGACTTTTTTCTAATATGAAGATTTGTTAACTGAGGTTACTGCATTGCAAGGTACACAAGTAAATCTTGGTGCAGAAAGACAAGAATCTGAACTAGCAGTTTCAAGGTCTCATGTTTAAGATGTTTCCTTCCACAGGGAATGTTATCATAAACAAGGTTACTTTGTTTGAACACAAGGAAGTATATAGTTGGTCACTAACTTTACCTAAGATGAGACTGTATTTCAACTTCTCTGCGTAGCTGATGTTCTACACCAGCTTCCTCAAGCTGTATTTTAAAGAGAACTTTCAGTGCAAGAATAAATTTACTTTGCTTTTCACGTGCCAGGTACACATTTCCAAATTTTCCTCTTCCCAGAGGACGACCAATTTCAAAATCCTCAAGAGTCCACTGCCTTCTGCAAGAGGAAAGACAGTTACAAAAACCAGACAAACCAGACATTTGCATGGAATTCGACTTCTAAAGTTTATGATCTACAGTATTCTTGTTCAGTAGATGTTTAGTGATCTGACCTCGATTTTACTACTAAGGGTGCATCAAGAAGATAAAATATGTATTGAGAGTTTTCAAAAGGAAGTTCCAAAAGCTAATCTCTTCCTTCATAAAGTTTACGTGCAGACATACTAACATCAACCACACTACCACAAAAAATACACGCCAGGCTCATTTCAAGCCAGACTATACAGTACTAGTGTCTATCAGGGCTGTTGAAGTCAGCTGTGCTGCATATCTAACTCAATCCTTAGCTAGACTCCCATCTCCAGCACATATGAAGGAAGTCTTGTTTTCAAACATTTATCTTATGATTGAAGAGTTTTCTCACAGGAAGAGCTACTACTTATTTAGCCAAAAGTTTTTAGATTACAGGAAGTTCTTGTTCCTGAGAATTATCAGGACAAAGTAAGCTTTTCTAGTGTTTCCTGTGTTGTTTCTGTGAAGTGCAGGGACACTGATCAGTACAACCCTGGGCCTAAAGTAAATTTCACCAAGTCCTGTAAGTTAAAAACAAGCCTAATCCTACAAGACTCATGTGGAACAATTTAGGCATAAGACTTACTTTTTAGTCTCTTGACTTTCACTTTTCTTTTTAGTAGTCTCTTCATTTTTCTGTTTAGAGGTGCTTTCTGCTTCAGAACTTTGTGCTATGTATAGATAAGGAGATCAGCTTTATGAACCAGACCCATGAACACAATACAAAGACACATAGGAGCAAAGCCCTCCTCTGTGCAGTATCTGAACCAGTTCTTTGACTACATTCAGGAACACTTTAAATAACCTAGCGCACCTTAGCACTGGCAAAGCAGCATAGCAGTTATCAGTGCTATCAAAGTGTAACTTTAAAATTAAGCTTCCCCCCACAAAAATATCCAGTATTATTTTTTTACAAGAGATTAACAGGAATACTGAAAAAAAAATGATGCAAGTGACAACTACCGTAGCTTACAGATTACTAGTGAGCATCTAAAAACAAACATTGTACTGACTCAAATGGGTAATCCTAGCAACAGCACAACATCTAATCTGAAGTATGTGCAGCATGCTGTTGTGTTTGGGGAGCAACCAAGTACTTCTCCACAAGTCCGTCCCACATCACCAGCATCAGCTGTAGATTTTCTGCACTGCACTCTGCTTCACAGAAGTATCTCAAGTGTCTTAACTGTATAAATACATGTACATCATCTTCAGAATTACCAGGTACTGGAGCCTGTTGAGGTTTTTCAGTGTTCTTGCTTGGAACTTGATCCTTAGTAGTAGCCTGGGCCGGAAATTTTGGTCGAGGCTGCTGTGTTATCTGGTTATTAGACAGTTTTTGGTTTGATGGTACAGGTCTTTGTGATTGCACAGGAACTCTCTGGGCAAAGTTTGAAGGACACAAAACACGTTGTCCTTGAACTCCACCATTCGGTAACCGGGTATGGGCAGAAGGCTGAGAGACAGGGACACGTTTTGGACCATCTCCAATAGGATTAGAAATCTTCAAAAAATAAAATACCATACATTACTTGTGGAATAGCAGAGTATCACCTTTATGCTCATTCAGTAGGGCACAAAAAGCACACAAAACATTAACAGATGTCAGGCTAGTCCAATCTTACTTTTTATGAGTTAATACATCCCTATATTTTTACATAGGCAAGAAAAAATTAGCAGTTTTCTTACTTATAGCTATGAGAACAAACTATCCACACACACCCCTAAAGAACATCAGCCAAAGGAATTGACAGCAGACTCTTACTCTAAAAGCATACACTGATTTGAGTCCTTGCTTCCTTTAATGCTGATCATTCTTAATACATCTTGCATCACTGTTGGAACTTCAGCAGAGCAAGTTTATTTAGTAAGGTTCAGCTATCTGCCTTAGATCTTTTGCTTTCAGTAGAGAACATAGTTTAGGTTTATGTTTAAGAAATGCTTAGTTGATCTAGGATACTTTGCTAAGTTCAAATGTCATATTTTGACCTGTAACTGTATCTAGCACAACAATTTGTACTTTCTTCTAGATATTTAAGCTTCTGCATCAGTTCAGAATGATATATCAACAGCTTAATTAAAGAGAAGCTTTGCTTGTCCTAGTCAGAAACCTTGCCAGGAACTAGTTGGTTTGAAGTTAAAACAGTGATTAAGTGCCTGTATTCCCATTTAGAAAATATTATTAAGGTGAAACTGAATACAGCTACACAGATACATCAATCATGACATTAACAGAGTGGCTGCTTTTGAAAGCCATATCTGGAAGTTACTACACTTGTTTCCTCTCTCTTTAAAAAAATATTATATTTAAGATATATTTAAGATATGGGGAGGATTTCCCAAGTATGACCTACAACTACTAACAGTAAAGAAACATTAAAAAGCTCTGTATATTATTGTCTCCAAAAGAAAGCTACTGAAAGACGAAATTGACAATAGCTTCATACCTGCAGAAAGCATTGCTTCAAGATATGTTCCCCTTCTTTTTGTTACTAGTAAAGTTAATAAACACCATAGGCGGTTTGAAACCCGCAGGTTGCGTTTGATCAGTGCGGACCATCAACCTAATCAGTCATTTACCTTGGTAACACGAGCTGGGTATCCAGAATGGTTCTCTTTCGTACTCTTGTCCATAGCCCCCAAGCAGAGGCGTTACATGCATCTGAGACTACGGGGGAGACGCAGCTAACAGAAGTCAGTTCCAAGAAGAACACCGCGACTTCGATCGCTTTTTCAAAACGCCTTCCCCCCACCCAGCCCCTACACCTCCCAAATTCAAACTCAGAGAGGCCCCCAGGCAGGGCCCGACTAGGCCCTACCGCAGCCCCGGGCCCACCTCCGCCAACACCGCAACGGCTCTTCACGCTCGCAGTCTCCCCCGATCAAGCCAAGCCGAGCCGAGCCTAGCCTGTCCTGTCCCGTCCCGTCCCGTCCCGTCCCGTCCCGTCCCGTCCCGTCCCTAACAGGCAGGTAACCCCCACAGGCTCACCCTCAACCTCCTTCACTGCTTCCAGCCGCCGGGGCCGTTTGAATTCAAACCACTCTCATTTAAATAGCCCTTAAACCACCGCCCCTCGCTATTGGTCGCTGTCCCGCCGCTCGCGCCCGCTGATTTGCTCCTTTTCTGCCGCCCCGCCTGTCCATTGGCTCTCCGCGCGCCGCGCTTGTTGCGAGGCGGGGCCTGGCCGTCGTGAGCCGCTGGAGCGCATGCGCAGCGGCAGCGCGCTGCGTAGCGCAAGTGGGCCCGGTCCGCCCGCCCTGGGGGCGGCGTTTGCGCTACATGCGTATGTTACGTGCCGCCTGTGCGCCGCTGGCTCCTTCCGTACTCTAAGTACGCGGTTCGGCGCCCCGCTCGCACACTGCCCTCCGCCGAGTCCCTGCCCGGCCGCGGCTTCCGCTGCGCAACTCGCGTACGCCCAGACCACCCACCTGTGGCAGCGCTACAACTCCCGTCTCTTCCTCGCTGCCGCCGAGGCCTCGGAGCGCGCCGCGCCGCTGGGGAAGGGCCTCAGGTCAGTCCCGCATCCCGCCACGCACCGGCCTTTCCCCTCCGCTCTCCGCATACCGACCCTGAACGGTGCTGCCACCTCGCGTGGGGCCGAGCGCCAGTCGGGCCGGGGCCATTGTGTCCAGCAGTGAGGTGGGAGCCCGGGCGCTGCTCGCAGCCCTAGGAGCGGGAGGCCGAGAGCAGGGAAGAGCAGGGTGAGCAGGGCACAGCCGGGCTAGCAGGCCTCTGCCTCGCACGCACCCCGACGCGTGGCCCAGGGCAGCACTCCACGTGCCGTCGGCTCTTGAGAGGACAAGTGCGAAGGGGACATTCGCCTCAGTTCAGTGCCAGGGGACACCCGGCCCGAGGTACCTCCGCCAGCCCACAGACCCCCGTGTCACTCCAGTGGTGACCCGCAGCCCAGGGCAGCTTCCAGATCTGCACAGGCTGTTGAGGAGACGCTGAGCGGCAGCGGGACAGCGCTGGCAGCAGACGATCAGTGGGAGCAGTCTGTGAGTAGCAGCGTCAGAGGAGCGCGGGGCTGCTCTGCTGTCTCCGCCACCGTCTGCCCGAGTGGTCCTACTCACGCCTGTGAGGGGGACCTTGGCTGCCAAGCAGCAGCCGAAACTTAAGTTCAGTACTTCAGGCCTCTGAAGAACTGTGATTGAAGGCGACTGTTAACTGTCTCTGAAAACAAGTGCAAAGACCCTGTTGTCTGTGTTGGTGTTTGCAAGCGGTACACAATAGGTAAAAAGAAGATGTCAGGTCGTCGTGTGGCTGCAGCGTGTGATAGACGTCAGCTGCCGCGGGGCATGGGTAGCATGGCATCGCCCCTGCTTGACCCGCGTCCACTTCGACTGCCGTTTCTTGAGGCTGACGTGAGTAGGACATACGGGAGGGGGGTGGTGTGCGCTCGGTTCAGGCTCTCAGCCTGCGGGGACACTCTGCAGCCCAGCAGTGGGAGGGACTTGCCACTCTGCTGCCCAAGTGACCGGCCGAAACGGCTAGGCAGGCCTGCGGCCCTGATCGGCCGCGCCAGCCACTCGTTACTCCACAGCCCCTTGGTCCCCATACCGGGGGATCCCAGCGGAAGCGGCGTGTCGGGGATGTGCACTGGGACACAAAAGACCCCCTCGCCCTCAGCTCCCCTTCCATCGGGAGCCGCGCCCCGATGCCGCAGCTCCCTTGTCACTCCGGGCCAGCCGCCCGCATCCCGCCTTGTCCGGAACGGGAAGCGGGACCCCCCCACACCCCAAAACGAACCTCCCTTCCTCTCCCACCCCTT